>JAGFVP010000032.1:0-156903 GCA_021031095.1 Bathelium albidoporum | reverse complement strand
AAAAAAAAAAAAAAAAACAAAAAAAAAAAAAAAAAAAAAAAAAAAAAAAAAAAAAAAAAAAAAAAAAAAAAAAAAAACCGAAAAAAAACTACAAGAGATAGTAGAGAAGAGATGTGTCCAGTGAATGGAAGGGAATTTTGGCTTCGAGGTAGACACCCTTTATTGAGCGCCGACCTCCTCTTCAGCCCACCCCGGGAGACCACCGTCTCCTTGAATGGCCAGTCCGTAACTACTCCCGGCGCCAAGACCGCCAAGACCAGAGCTCAGACTGCCAAAAGCATTTTGCTGTTGTTGCGCTGACTGTTGCAGTTGGCTTTGGCCTGGCTGAGGTTGTCCAAAGGGACCTTGCGAAAAGACCGGCAGGCTGACTGCGCGATTGTGCTGGGCACGTGCATTGAGACTAGAAGGCGCGAGCATGCCGCCGATCGTCGGGGCACCCGAAGAGACGCCGTTGGTCAGGTTAATTGAGTTGCTGCTCCCGTGCCCGGCAAACGGAGGTGGCTCGAGTCCGGCGCTGCGGATTGTGGTGTTGTCACTTCCGTAAAAGGCAGCTTGTTGTGCAGCGTAGGAGCTCTGCTGAGAATGATGCGATTGTCCTGGTTGATGCGACTGCTGAAGCTGCGGGATCGGGCTGGAGTCTTGCGAAGGTTGCTGGCCCTGACTTTGTTGCTGTTGGTTGAGATACATCATCAAGGGGTTGTTGCTTCCATTGTTGAGGACCGTAGATGGGGTCGGGGCATGCATGGATGAGCCAGTGCCGGCATTGATCGAGCTACTTGGCGAAGCTGATTGTCCAATGGGGCTGCGGCTGGGGTACATCCCATTTGATGGAGGCGATGAGACACCATCATTGCTCGACGAGCCCTGTTGCTGCTGCTGCTGCCCGTTGTGGTTTGCTTGGCGAGGAGGGTTACCACAACGATCCTTACCAAAGTTGACTTTGAAGCGCTTGTACTCTTCCCGGCCGCGAATTGCCTCGATGGCTTTGATCGCGTTGGCAATGTTTGTAAAATTGACAAACGCACAGCTCTTTTCTCTTAAGGCATTGACCAGTTCGATCTCTCCATATTCCGAGAAATCTTGCCTCAGACGCTCCTCGCTCCAGCTCTCGTCGAGGTTACCAATGTAGACATTACGAGAAGCACCACCACTGACAGCAAGCGCGATCGCAGGAGGCAGAGCGCCAGAGTGTTTGCCCCATCCGATCTTCAGTCTCCGATTATGAATCATCAGACCTTGGAGGTTACTAAGGGCATAGAACGAAGCCGCCGAAGTGGGGTCAATAAAGGTAACGAAACAAATATGCTTGTCGGGAATGTAGCGAATGTGGTGCAGCAATCCTCCCCTCACAACGTTGCAGATTTCCTCAATGGTCGTCTCGGGATGGATGTTACCGAGATAGACTGTCCGATTGCCAAGGTTGGTAACGCCACCGGCAGATGTTGCGACAGCAGCAGCAGCAACAGATTGCTGGGCGAGAGCGTTTGAGATGAGATCGCGGTCGGCGCCATTGAGCATGTGAGCATATCCTGGAGCAATTCCAAGGTACTGCGCAGCGTTCTGTTGCTGAGTCTTGGAGACGTAGGCACAACGATCCTTACCATAATAGACGCGCCGAGGAGGTTGCCATTTTGGCTCTTGGGGAAGTTGAGTGACAGCCTTGATAGCATTTCCAATTGAAAGAAAGTGGACAAAACCGATCGCCTTTTCTCTCACAATCTTGACAGTATCGATAGGACCGAACTTGCCCAAATCTTCGCGTAGCTCTTCCTCCGAAACATCGTCCGGAAGATTGCCGAGGTAGACATTGCGCGATGCGCCAGATTGCTGAACGGCAAGTGCAACAGATGTCGGAACCTGAGATGGCTTGCCCCATCCAATCTTGATGTCTTGGCCTCGGATTGAAAGCTTCTTCAGGATGGCATCAGAGTGGAAGTGGGTAGCCGAACTACCATCGAGGAAAGAGATGAAGGCACAATTTTTGTCTGGTAAAAGTCGAACCGACTCAATTTGCCCGCTGCGCACGTGGCTCAGGATTTCTTCGGCCGAAGTCTCGGGAGGAATGTTGCCCAAGTAGACGGTTCGGCTCGTGCCCGACACCAGAGCCGGCGCCATGGAGCCGCCAATGCCACCCATCGACTGATTACCAATGGCACCAAAGCCGCCAGTCGGAGACTGTGGTCCAGCAAAGAATTGCTGCCCACCCAGGCCCGTCGGAGAGACCAAGCTCTGATAGATTTGGGGTGAAATTGGAGATTGTTGATTTGGAATCGAATTTGCCAACTGGCTTTGGCTGTGTGGCGCATTCTGGCCGTGATTAAGACTGGAGTAATTTTGAAATTGAGGAGAGGCAAAAGTCGAAGGGGAGCCGGGCTGGAAAGGACTGCCAAGCAAGAGCTGAGACGGCAAAAGGGGAGTGAAGTTCATGTCAAATGCAGTCCCTGGGGTTTGCATATCGTTGGTACCCTGATTGCTCCTTCCCGTGTTAATGGTGGGGATGTTTGTCCGCTGCGGATGCCGCTCCGAGTAGCCTCCCACGGAGAGCTGGTTGGACTGAAAGGCTCCGTGGGAAAACCCGCCATGCTCCCCATTCATTGTGGATTTAGAAAAGGGCGAAAATCGATGATGAGTGGAGGTGCCGCTGGGTGCAGTATCTGGATGCTGCATACCGAGGAGGTGCGGAGGGAGCAGACTGTCCCGTGACGCGGGGGGTAGTACTGAAGTCGTATTGAATTAAATGTCCGGTTCTCAGCGTCCCGGACGAAGGCTAGCAAATAGTGTGGGCTGGTGTAGAAGTTGGGAGTATAATAAGAGGATCTCAATGTACTGGACGAACGACGATGGGCATCGATTGCTCTGGTAGTCGTGTCGGTTAGCAGGCGCTTTTGCAGTGAATATATCAAAACACTCACCGAGTGCCGATGAAGACCAAACTCGCCTTGTGTCGGCAAAGAAATCAACCCCAAGGCTCTCGGATGGACGCCGTGAAAAACAGAGTTGAGGATGATGATGGGTTCCAAATGCTTTGACACAAACGGTGCCAACAGCTCGCACACCAAGCTCAGGGGTAAAAGGAGCACGTGCAGCAGCGAACAGACAGTGCAAAGGCTTCCAAGATGGCAGACGAGCGGGTCTGGGCACAGCAGATTAATGGCCAAAGGCCAGTGAACTAGGTGGCCGGTAGGGAGAACAACGAAGGAATGTAAAGACGACAAGAAGCAGCCGCGTATGGCGGCAGGTGGATAAAAGTACAGCTGAAGCAGTAAAGAGAGCGACAAGAAAGGCGGAGGGAGGCCGTGGGCAGGCAAGAGAAGAATTAACAGCGGAGGATATGGTGGAAAGGGTGTGAGGAAGAAGAGAGGAGTATGGGCCAGGAGAGGCCCGAGTAGGCATGGACGCTACCGTGGTACATGGGTAAAATTAAATCTCACACAATCGGGCTTAACGCCTTTCTGGAAGCCTTCCGTCTTGGGCCAAGGAGCGCCCAGTCCTCGTCAGAAGAGCGCCGCCTCCTGGTCGCCCGCCGCCCCTTTTGGCAGCGCGGGCGAGGCAGGCTGCCATGGGTGCAATGCTCCGCCCAAGTTGCACACGTCGCGCCTCCGACAGGCCCCAAGAGGACAGCACACGCGCGTTGGCTCTGTCGCGGGCAACGTGGAGGACGGGGCGCGAGGCGGATGTGCCTGGTGTCCCTGACGCTAGCACTTTAAGCTCCCTGTCGCGCCACATGAGCGGCCCGGCCTGATTGGCCTGCTGACTCAGCTCCGCCGCGCCTCGCTTCTTGTCGCGCTAGCCCGACCGCCGTCCTCAGGTTTCGTGGCGGGCTCGTCCAGAGTCAAATCCCCATCATGAAGTGCCCGCCGTTTCGACAATGACAGCAGTCTACCCGTCTTTAGCACAGTGCGCCGTCGTTGCCACTGCCCTGAAGATTCTCCTGTTTCCGGCTTAGTAGGTTCTGTTCCCCTGGTCTCGGTTGACGCGCTGCACAACAAGCCACTGATTGGGATAGCAAATCAACCGATTTTGAAGTTCACAGAAATTGGTTGGCTCTGACACACTCGCTGCCAGTGAAGGAATGGTACTACGAGGTCAGTGTGGAGTCGCCTGCAACTGTGTTCTCACCAATCTTGTCCAATCCCTCCACTCTCGGCCACCCCGTGGTTGGAGTCGGACAGATGACCCACCTTACCTGCATTCAGTGTCGGTGTGAACGATGCAGTAGCTAAATGCGAGCAGAAAACTTCGGAATGGACACTGGATTATCCTCCATTCTTTGCCCATTTTGAGTGGATCTTGTCGCAGGCCGCTGCTTTTGTAGAGCCAGCCCTGCTCAACGTCAAGGCACTTGATTACGACACTTGGCAAACCGTCTTCTTCCAGAGGTCTACCGTCATTCTGTCAGAGGCGGTGCTCCTCTACGCTCTGCATCGATTTGTGGGGAGGTCTCTGCCCGACTCCAGACGAAATGCCCAGGTAGCTGCGCTTTCCATCTTGCTATCCCCCGGCCTCCTAATCATCGACCACATCCACTTCCAATACAATGGATTCCTCTACGGTATTCTCGTTCTCTCGCTCGTGCTGGCGCAGGGACCGTCCCCAAGCCTACTCCAAAGTGGACTGCTCTTCGCTGCCCTGCTATGCCTGAAGCACATTTACCTCTATTTGGCGCCAGCGTACTTTGTCTATCTACTGCGTGTCTATTGTCTGAGCCCGAGGTCCGTTTTCCGAATTCAACATCAAAATTGTCTCAAACTTGGCACTGGGCTCGTCGCCATCGCTCTCGCCGCATTTGGACCCTTTGTCTGCTGGGGCCAGCTCAATCAAGTGATGAGCAGGCTGTTTCCTTTCTCTCGAGGATTGACTCACGCCTACTGGGCACCCAATGTATGGGCCATGTACTCGTTTAGCGACAGGCTACTCATCTATGGTAGGTGGATATCCACCCACGACTAACTGACGAGCAATTCTAAAATCAGCCAGTGGCCCCGTACTTTGGCGTTCCAGTAAACAAAGAGGCAGTGCAAAGCTTAACTCGTGGTTTGGTCGGGGATACGCAATTCGCCGTGCTGCCCAATATTGACCCGAAGACAACATTTCTCTTGACCGTGGTCTTCCAAAGCGTGAGTGATCAGTAGCTTCAGACGGCACAACACTCGGCACAACTGATGCTGAATTTAGCTTTGCCTTGTCAAACTGTGGGTCAAACCGACGTGGGATATTTTCATCGGTGCCGTCACTCTCTGTGGATATGCCTCTTTTCTCTTTGGCTGGCACGTGCATGAAAAGGCGGTACTGCTTGTAATCATACCGTTCAGCTTGCTTGCCCTCAAAGATAGAAGGTATCTAGGAGCATTCCGGCCTCTCGCCGTGTCAGGTCATGTCTCGCTGTTCCCACTGCTGTTCACGGCATCAGAGTGGCCAGTGAAGGTGATCTACACCATTTTCTGGCTGATTCTCTTTCTTGTTGCCTTTGATCGACTGGCTCCGCCTTCCAACCAAGCACGAGTCTTCCTCCTCGATCGATTCTCAGTGCTGTATATTGCGGTAGCGATCCCGCTCATTGCCTACTGCTCCTTATTCCACCAATTGGTCTTCGGAGAAAAGTTTGAGTTTTTGCCGTTGATGTTCACCAGCTCATATTCGGCCCTGGGAGTCGTTGGTAGCTGGTTTGGCTTTATGGTAGTCTACTTCACATCGTAATTCTTCTGCATACACGATCTCAGCTGGGTCCCCCATGACCTAGATAGACTTAGAACGTCGAAAGAAAATCAATATGCTTTAAACAGGCGTGAGGCAAGAGTGAATGGTTCGTTTGTACTACAGAGTGCTAGTTATTATGGTTCAAGCAAAGTCCGACGGCTTTTGACCATTTGGTCGCATGGTGGGACTACGTCGTAGACCCTACTCAGGTGATTCAGCCGTAGAGCATTCCGTTGAGAGTGTCAAAGGAGCAGTGAGACTAACACGGGGCCAGCAATTATGTTCGGGTGGCTGTACCTTACACTAAGAGTTGGTCAGGAACGAGTTGTGTGAGCTGATCAAAATGAGTCCAAACACAGCAGACTTGTGACGGAGGGGCTGGTGAGGGTGGGCACAAGCAGGTGGGCGAAGACAGGTAGGGGAGGTCGGAAGAGCGGTAGAGAGATGGCTGCCGCTAGCCCTCCGCCGTATAGGAATCCCTGCCGGCCATGATCAACTTCCGCATGCTGCGAGCTTCTGCTCTCCCACCAGCGCCCGCTCATGCTCACTCCCTGCTGTTGTTCTACCTACCTGTTCTCCCTCGCCGCCCCTCTCTTTCTTCTCCTTCTTCCCCTGCTTCGTCTTTCTCCTCCACAACCCCTTCTCTTTCTCTCTTTCCCCACCAAGCGCCATCTGCAACGCGCTTCTCTACCGCTCTAGACGCGTCCTCCCGCCTTCCACGCCCCGCGGCAAACACAAAAAGACCTATACTCACTACCCTCGCCCACGTTCGCACGCTGACTTGCACGCCGCCACCAATCTTCCTTTTCACCAACGCTGCGTCATCGCGACCATCGCGCTCGCTTCTGCCATACCTTTACGCAGTATACATTGGTTGTATTCACCCGTACTTTGAGCCTTTGGAGCAGCCGGGCGTGGTCTGAGACAGGATCGTTCAAGACCCTGCCCGGCCGGTTCTAGGCCAGGCAATCCTATTGATATGGTAGATACGACCTCCACTCTTCTCGAAATTAAGCTGATCATTCAAGGTCTTGTTCAAACGAAAGCCCGTCAAGTTCCTGCCCACACCCAACATCTCAGACCAAAATGCCGAAGTTCGTTCCACGCCCTCCTGTCTACTTGTCTGACGTATGTGTTGACTAACCTTCAAATTCCAGATCTGGGTCATGCAAATGACAGATGAAGTCTTCCCTGACTACGAGTCGTACATTCGGAGGCTGGATTTCTACAGACAACATGACTTCACCTGCTCCATTACGGGCCAGTCGGGGCTCACCTTTTTCGAGGCCATGAGAAGTGAGAGTAATGAATCAAGAACAGTAGATGACCGATTTCCCGACCCATTGAAAGACCCAGTGTTACGCAAGATCCAGTTCTCAACGATTTCGCGCATGGAAGACCTGGTCAATTTCATCTTTGAAGAGTTCAAGCAAGATTTTTTCCCAGGAGAGCAAGTGCTTGTGGTCCCAGAAGATGGCAGGCAATACGAAGGCATCATTAGAGAAAAAGCAAGCTACCCGGAAAGAATGGACGGTGAAATACGACGCAAGGCCTTTTCGCGCTACTTTGTCAAGCTTCACGATCTACCGACGGAAGAGGTGCTCGTGAACAACGACCAAGTCTTTCGAAGTCGCAAGGTCTTTTCTAAGCACATGCTACGTATACTCCTCAAAAACTCATTAACTCGCGAGACGTGGGCCGGTGCTCCATGGGTGCTGAAAGAAGAGATTGCCAAAGAATACAAGATACCAACAGAGATCCCACCACGTTTGCGTCAAGGACAAATAAAAGCCGACCGAAGTGCGCAGTTGGCCATGCGAAAGGATGAGCGGGAAGGTACCTTCTTTCAATTCTACGCCAATCAACAAAGATTACCTGAACTCAAACCTGCAAGAGGGCACAGGGGCAAACTATCGCAACAAGAAATGCAACAACAGAAGCAAATTCAGTTGCAACAATTTCAAGAAGCGATGCTCGCCGGACAATTTCACGGCTTTGCTGGGCCTCCACCAGCCAACGTAGATTACATTCCACTGCTCCGTGATGGTACCCTCCAGTACAGCACGTACCCTCAAGTCGGAAGCAGGCAGCCACAAATGCCACCTCCACCTCCTCCCAACAGAGGACCGTTCGAGGACCTAGACATCGAGCCAAAACACAATGCGGTCACCAGGCCCCAGCTAAAATTTTGGATCAGGCCAAAAGACGCTGAATCTGTCGGCGAACCCAAGACGCCCTATGAAGACAATGGACTGGCCATGTATTCAATCGGACCCTTACTCGAAACGTGGAATACTCTCAACGTGCTGTGTCACCCTTTTGTTCTCGATTCTTTCAATCTGGACGACTTTGTTGACGCCATGTTGTTACCTCCGGACGTTAGCGACTGCGAACTCCTTCTAGAAGTGCACTGTGCTGTGCTTTCTCTCTTGGTGGATGCGAACGGCGATGTCAAAGCTTCGCTGCCTGAGATGCCAGAAGATGACGAGGGCGAAGAGGATGAAGAAAGTGAGATAGAAGATAGCACGCTCTCGACACCATTACCGGATGCACCTGCACGAAGTACTAGAAGCAGCTTGGCCAAGCAGGAAGCCGCCGCGCTGGCAGAAGAAAAGTCGAGAAGCTCCCCGTCCAGCAAGCTACCAAAGCATCGAGCCGCGGAAATGCTCGCCGACCGAGGCTGGGTGGAGCGCACTGCCGCTCGCGAATTTGATGATGGTGGCTGGCAGTTGATATTAATTGGCTTGCTCCACCAACTTTCTCTTCAGCCGAGTTTGAAAGAAGATTGCGATGCCGTTCTCGCGCATCTCGCCCCTGTCGACCAGGAACCTACTGCAACAACAGCCCGACAGCAATACGCCAATATGGATGTCAACCTCCGGATTTCGGCGCTACAGATGATTACCATTCTCACACCTTCGACGCAGACTGTACGTGATTATCTTGAAGAGTGTGGCGAGGCAATGACATCGATGAGAAAGGAGAAAATCGAGCAGCAGCGCAAGAAGAAGCCCCTGTGAGTTGCTTCATTTGTGCTGAGATTTAATCCATAACTGACAATTATGTAGGATCGAGGAGTTGACCAATCTGGACCAACAGCGCAAGATGCTCTTACCCGAAAACTTACCCGACTCCGACACTGAAGAAGCCAAAGTCGAGCCTGTGGAAGCTGGTCTGGATGTTTCTGAAACCCTCAAGTCCGAAGAAAATGGCGTCGAAGATTCTGACGACGAAGAACTCCCGACACGCTCGTTACGCCGTAACAGCGGCCGCGCGCTAGACCGGAAGCGCAAGCGCGAAGAGGAAGCTGCCCGCAAAGAAAAAGAAAAGAAAGATCGCGAAGCCGCGAAGAACTCCAAGCAGTCGGCGCAGTTCAAAAAACTCCTACGCGACATCGACAAGAAGAAGACCGAGATCAAGGAGTGTGAGGATGTGATCGCAGACCTCGACAATGATCTCCGCGAGGCCAATTGCCAGCGCACCAAGCCCCTGGGCCGCGATCGCTTCTGGAACCGCTACTGGTGGTTCGAGCGCAACGGCATGCCCTACGCCGGCATGCCTGACGCGTCGACAGCGCACTGTGGTTACGCCAACGGCCGCGTCTGGGTGCAAGGGCCCTCGGCGGACGAGCGCGCAGGCTTTCTCGACCTCCCCCGCGATGAGGCCGCTGCGTACCATGCCCGCCACGGCGTCTCGCTGTCGGAGCGCGAGGGCCGCGAGCTGGGCCCCTCCCACTTGCGGGATGCGAACGACTGGGGATACTACGATGATCCTGCAGACCTCGATGCACTGATTGGCTGGCTGGATGAACGGGGCAGGCGCGAGAAGGAGCTGCGCAAGGAGTTGCAGCACTGGCGCGACCAGATTGCCGTGCAGATGGACGCATTGCGCGAGCACTTGGCGGAGCGCGAGCGGCGGCGGTGGGAGGCCGAAGAAGAGGCCGAGACGGGAGTGGTGACAAGGCATGGACGCCGGGATGTGGAGAAGGATCTGGATCTGAAGCGCCATCCGTGTCTGGAGTGGCGGAATGGGTTGGCGAGACGGGAGATGGGTCGCAGGCATGCGGAGCCGTCGGACGACCGAGTTGGAGCAAGAAAGAAGGGCAAGAAGAAGGGCGTGGCGGAGGTGGTGGCGAAGAAGAAGAAGGCTCCAGTAGAGCAGGAACCAGAGCTGGCGAAGGCGAGGAAGATGGAGACGAGGAGTACGAGGAGCGGGAGGCGGTGAAGTGGGCAAGCATCAGTGCAAGTCTCGTCCTCTTTGCAATTGCATGGGCGTTATTCGAGGAGTGGATAACGAAAGGATATTTCCGAGTCTTATGCGATGGAACGTCTCACGGTGACGCGCTGTTCTCTGTTTTCGCGAATGTCGGGGCTACTTCGCGTGGCCATTCTGTCGAAGCTTCGTCGACTTCTCTGAGCGCTCTCTGCATAGCGGTGGCATTGGGAGGGTGTTTGACTGCCTTTCGACTTCCGACAGTGCAATAGGGTAGGACTGGCATATGCGACTTCCGGTGGTCGTAATCGTTATGAGAGTTGTTGCGGAACAACAATGGTACCTTGTTCAAGTACTCTACATCCTGAACTGATGTCTATCACGTTCGCTCGCGAAGATGTCTCAGTCAGGTAAAATAGGGTTTCGAGCAAACCATTTGACGTGGTCTTAGCAAGCTTTGCCCAGTCCAACCATTTGCCTTTATCCATAGCAAGCATAATGGCATTATTTGTTTCGAAAGAGGTCCGGCAGTGTTGCAACTCCCAGAAACACCTTCAGCCTCCGCGATTAAGAAGCCTTGTGTCCGTAGCCATGAACCACTCGCGGACCGCCATCGCTTTGCAAAGACAGACCCCTCATGACGCCTCTGTGCCATGAAACAGCCTCACTGATATCATCACTGATATATATATCACGAGGCTGCAATTATTATTTCTTTGCACTAGGCACACACGCAACATGCGGCAATTGAAGGCGAGTCGCTGCAACTGTAGAAGGGCAGATCAGGAGATTTTAGAAGAAAGGTTGCGCCAGAGCTATATATAAAATAGACAAGTTATACATCCAGATTCAAATAGCTGTGCTATTCACATTTTTTTTTTAAGAAAAAAATTGAAAAATGAATAATGAATTACATCAGAATTTGTAATTGAGGGTTCCCTTAGTCTGATCAGCCAGGGGATGCCGACATTGCTCTTGTCATCCTCTGATGGGAGTTGCTTTTTCAGGCTGAGATGCCATCCAAGCCAACTTGCTTATCACCGCCGTTTTACCATTTTTGTCTTTTCCAAAGACTGAATTTCTCTCCTGTTCCGGATTCTAAGGGTAAATATCTCACACTCTGATAGCACATTTGCCTCCCTATTCGCCTTTTTGGTGCCCCGAGAATAACCTCACGCCTTGATACCTCAGTAACCGGCCGCGAAGCAAAAACAGGTCGAGCTCGTATCTTCGTTCCAGTCACACTCGATCGACTACGCCGACTTCATAATACGAGATAAATGAACGTTACGTGATATATGAACACGCAACAGGGGGTCGCCAAAACTGACGGACCACTTTTCCTCACCAAAATTTGGTGAGGCACTTTGGAAATCTTCTTTAAATATTTTCAAAAATTTATCACATATTTTGAGATATTTGAAAAAGTGTTTCCAAGTCTTACTATAAAAAATAAGAAAGGTTGTGTATTGTTATGTTGAATTGACTTTTTTTATTTTGGTGAGGATTTTTGGCGACCCCCTGTAGACGTAGTGCTCATTTATTATGTAATATTCATATATCACATAATGTTAAATGAACATTACGTGTGGAAGTCATCGTCTTTCAAGTACACCTTCCTCTACCGACGAATTGCCAGGCGTGGTACTTTTCATCGAACACAGTTCATATGAGAATGAGCGCTCAGGATGATCGCTATGCCAGTGATACAGACATTTTGTCTGATGCAGCATTATTACAGAGTCTTACAGACGTAGCAGAGAGTGATAACTACGGCACGATCTTTATGAATGCTGCTGAGGACTATCCTATTGAAACTGTGGTCAGAGCACGAGCCTTCCCACTCAAGTGCAGAATTCCTAGAAATGACGCTGCTCAATTGCCCCAGTGTAGAATCAATGACTCTCTATGCGACTTGTGCCTCCATGTAATTGCAAGTCTACTTTACAAGCAGAGCTACGACTACCCTGGCAGCCGATGGAAAGATAGGCTTTTCGTCTACTTTCCTTCAAAAATTGAGCGCATTTTCAAGTATCATTCGTCTCTGAGAACGCTGAGAAAGTCTTCAATTGCTGGCTGCGAGCTATGCTCAAAGATAGTCGAGTCGTCAGCCTCTACCAGGGCTAATGAAATAGCCTTGGGGGCGAATTTAGTGCTTGAGAAAGCCAGCTCTGGCGATCCGTCTAGTAAATGGGATGGTGGGTCTGCCCTTCAGGCTGATCCTTTTTCAATATTTCTTGGAGTCAGCAATAGTCTATGTGGATTTGGTTTTTGAAGTTTGTATTGGCTGAAGACGAAAACGACTGCTTGAGCTTAACATTGGAATCAAATCCATGATTGGTATATAGCCCGTCCCTTCACTCCAAATCAGATGAATGCTTCCATCAGATAAAGCAGTGGTATGAGACTTGTGTCACTGAGCACCTCGTTGTCCTTGGCCGACGCTATCATTGCCGAAAAGGCTCCTGGATCTTGTCCCAGAAGGCCGCGATCTCGAAACAATCTTTTCAGTTGAGCCAAAGAGCCTAGAATCCGACTTGAATAAAGTCCGTTGCAAGGCATCAAGCTATTCCTGGGGCTTGGGGCAAGCGGCAGGGATTCGTCCATATCTTAATCGACTCCGAATGAAAGACCTCGGAAATGTGGGAATTGCACCTCAGTTCTTGAAGGTATTTGATTGCATAAATTTGACTAGCGGTAGATTTCTGTATCAGCATGTTACGTTATTGTCATTCCTCTTAGATTCTGGTATTGTTAAGCTAGATCCTGGTCACAAAATTATGCAAGTTCTGTTTTTTTATGAGGGGGCGGCACAGTTTAATCGAATGCCAATGATTGTGGGAGGAATGTGGTGATGAGGTTGGGATTAAACTGTGGTCAATTCCACTTTCTCTGGACGCCAATTCGCTGGCAATCTTCCCCATGAAATCGAACGCTTTTCCTCTCTAAGGCCAGTCTCCTGGCTTTTGCACACACACTGAAAACCCGCTCTGCTTGGAACTTCCTTCCATCTTCGAGAAAAGATGAAATCTGAACTTCTAAACGTTTCTCGCAGTAGTAGGAGTCTCAGCCAACGTCCAGACCTTCCGACCTGCCCACAGATTCGATGTACTTAAGTACTGTCCAGTCGAAAACATGGTCATATTTGAAACCTTGGCGACGGAAGAGGCTTTGGAACAGACGGCATAAATACGAGTAGTCTGGCCTCTCTTCAAATGCCAGCGATCGAACATGATCAAAGTACCTCTTGAACTCCTCGGGAACGCCTGCGTAGAGATCATGCTCAGCAGCCGATTGCTTTCGCTGCAAGACGAATTCCTCCTTCTGCTTGCTACTGTCTGCTTCCAGACCTTGCCATGGTAGACGGCCCTGAATAAGGTATATGAGCACGTATCCCAGCGACTCCATATCGTCGCGAGGAGATTGCCCTGCAAGTGAAGAGTCAGTGAGGAATCAAATCCCGAGATAAATGTTCCTACTAATACCCAGATGGGCATTCACGCTGGCAAAACGCACCGTGCCGACCAGACTATACCGGTACGGTCCTGGCCCCTCGACTTCCTTAGCCAGTCCAATGTCTGTCACATAGACTATATTGCCTTGTTTGCCATCACCTAACAAGAGATTCTCCGGTTTGAGGTCTCTGTGGATGCATCATTTGGAATGAAGGTACTGACAGCGAGGGATCGGTTGATCTGCAAGCATCAACACGGTCTTGAGCGAGAATTTCGCATGGCAGTATTGTAAAAGGGTCTTAAGATTTGGGTCAAGTAGCTCAAACGCCATAATTCTAAAGTCGTCTTCATCTCCATACCAATAGAATTGAGGTATACCAGTGCCACCAGATAGTGTTTTGTAGATCTCAATCTCGTTCTCGAGTGAAGAAGGATCGACTCGATAGTGCTCTAGTTTGAGCGCCACCGCTCGTCCAGACTGGAGCTCGTGCCCTGTTATCCGATCAGCTCCAGGTGTATTCACGATGGACCAGTAACCACCTTCGTAGACGTCACCGTAAGAGCCTCCACCTAGGCGACGGTCTAGCTGATATTTTCCTTGGATGCGGAGGACCTCAATCGCTCATTAGCCGTAACAATTCCGAAAATTGGCCTGCTATACCAGGTTTTTCATAACGACAGAATCCGCTCGGTACGTTCCAGAAGATCGGATCCTATTAAAACGCACAATGACCTTATTGTCATCACAGTGAGAACAACCGTTGGAGTGCAGACAGGCCAGGGCGGACCTACCGCACAGACCGCTCGCGTTCACACCAAACAAGAGTTGCTCATTACCGACCATTTTTGAGTACATAGCTCTAACAGCACCGCCCACTCATTAGATCGCCAGGATAAGTCGCCGTGGTGAGTTGAAGTACGCTAAATGCTTGTCGAAATATGGATGGAATCTAGTAATCTGTGGTAGTCGAAAGCTCCGGAGGCGTCTGATGAGTCATCACCCTCTGAACCCAACAGATCAGATCGCGTTTTCAACGCATCACGACATTCCAAGAACTGCGCGAGACCGATGGAGTGAGTCACAGAGAACTGCCCTGATTGCTTGTCGAAGTTGACTACGGCGTTATAGCGTATCCTGAGCAGGGCAGCATCTTCCGCAGACCGTGCTATCAGAGTACTACTCCTTGTCTTTCAAACTAACATATTGGCAATCACATTGCGTCGCCCAGTCTATAACTTAAAGATTTGCACGTGATGCTACTGTTTGACATTCCTGCGTGCCAACAAGGAGATACATACCAAATTTACAGGCTTGCACGGAGGAATGCCGTTTCCAGACCAACTCAAACCTGCGGCTCGAGCGGTGCATCTCGGACTATTACTTGCACCGCGTTCCCGTACGGCATTGGCTAGGGGTTCGAAAAGGACAGAAGCTGGCCTAAATCAGGGAACAAATAGGCGTCAGTGCCATCGCTGCCTAGCATAGGATATCGTTTGCTTGCAAACATGAATCTTTCACGCGTCGTCGGGTGTATTTATAATCGGCCTCCCTTCTGAACATCTCCATAAAATGACACCGCTAGAACGGGAAGCAGACTTTCACAGTGGAAAACCAAGGCGAGTTGATGAAGCTGCGCCTGCAATCGGCTATCCGTCTCTTCCATCTGGCAAACGTCAGAAAGAGTTGCGATCAACACGTGGTCAGACTCCGCCCAAATTTTGGGACAATCTTTCGCGGATATCGCTTTGTCGTCGTGCCTTACGAGAATTCGATCGAAGAACAGCTCAGCCAATACCTGCCAAGCCGACTACCCAATTCGTGCTCTTGAAAGGTCAGTGGAAACAGCTCAAACGATTTGCTCGCCACGGTGGCCCAAGTCTTCGTGACATCCGAGGGGTAAGTCCAAATAGTTCAAGTAAGATAAGACATGCTAAAGCCTCTCTAGTATGAAGAACTGGAGGCACAACACCAAATGAGTTCTCGACCAACCCCCCTCCGACAAGTCTCAGGTGGGGACCAAACGAAGTCGCTTGGGTGCGAGAGCACGCTCAAGACAAAGGACCATCCTCTCTTCTAAGGATCCTGCCTTTGAGCAAGCACTGGTAGATGCACAGTATCACCCGCCAGGGCATAGCAGCAGAGATCCAGGAAATGTAGAAGAGGTGTTAGAAAGGCTGCGCCGACCCAGATCGTCCCTGTCGCCTTCTACCTTCTCTCATCAGGCCTTCTCAAACTTCCGGCAAATGGATTTCAATGCTATAAGCGAGGAACACGTCATGAGTGATGTCATTGCGACCATAAGGGGCAACACGAGTTTTACCGCTGGTGGAAATCGACTCTTTACAAATCTCGCGCCACTCGCTTCGGGAATTGCGGCCGCCAAGCCGGATTACTACAACGGGTCTCGTCCCAGTGAACTCGATCCCAGGGTCTGCAGGGAAATTGGGCATTATATCATGCCTTCCACAAGCTTACACACCCCTCTGCTCCCGAACTTCTTTACGGAAGCCAAAGGTCCTGACGGTAGTGTTGCCAAGATGAAACTACAGATCACGCAAGATCTTGGAGTTGGCGCTCGCGGTATGCTGCAGATGCAACACTATGGACAAGAAAACAAAACATATGATGAAAATGCATACGCCCTTGGGTTGACTTACTTTAATGGGCTGCTCAAGATATATACTTGTCATCCGACAGCCCCAGTGGCGCCAGATGGGAGGCCTGATTACCATGTGAATCAAGTGAGATCCTTTGTCATGACAGATACGCCCGAAAGCTTTAGACAAGGGGCCGCCGCGTATCGAAATGGTCAGGACTGGGCCGAAGAGCAGAGAAATGCGGCCATTGAACGCGTTCGCAGCCAATTTGAAGTTCGCAAATTCACCTCTGAACAAGACTCGCTGGAACACAGCTTGACCTCGCCTCGAACAACTGGGTCGTTTTGGTCCGGCTCAGTCACGCCAACTGCTGAACTGGCTTCAGAAATCCCCCCAAAAAACGTCCAAACGGTTGAGAAAGTCCTTGAAGCAAGCCCCACGAATCCAGAAAAGACGTCTCTCTAAACGAACGTCCACAGCGAGCGTCCGCTCTACAAGGTCACAGGCAGAATAGATTTGGGACAGTCTTTATCCTTGTTAGGATTGGCGCGAAGAAGACAACAAATGGGACAAGGCAAATTTTGAAACCCCCAGCCAGCAAAGAATCGTCAAGAAGAACACCAAGCGACCGGAGGGGAATTCTACCCATTGGGAGGACTCCATTGCGTCAAATTGGACCATGTCATTTTATTATCCCCTCTTACGGGAAGACAATTCACCTGCAGCCCAGGATATGATATGCCTGCGTGATGTACCATCTGTGCTACATGTCAATCCTCACTCGGATGTACTCTGCAAAAACGGAAAGCCGTTGCTGACAAGTGAAGAGTGAAAAATATCGTTCTGATATGATCAAGCGCAAGCAAACCCTGTAGTTGTGCTTCGTCCAGCTCCATGCATGTTCCCTGATGTGACACACACAGCTTGTGCGCATATCCAAATAAACGAAACGTAAGCCATCAGCGTCATGACCGATGCTACCTAAGCGTTCGAAGTGTCGGATAGGAATTGGGTGGGGTTCGGCCTGTTCTCTGTGGAGGACCTTGTCAAAGTGCTGGTGTGGGTAGAAGTTCTAGTTCGAGTGACGTACCTTAACATGTCACGTACCTTAATTACCCACCTACCTCAAGGTACCTCAGAAGCCTGCAGCTCACCACCGGCGCGCTCCCTCCTCCAGAGCTCGGCCTAAGACCGCCACACATAACTAGCAGTGCCGACCATGTGGAATGATGAAGACAATAACCCATATGCCGCCTTCGACCGTCGAGACTCCAACAACTCCGACGTAGCCTACCCAGGCTCACCAAGCGCGCGTCCGTCACCCCAGTGCAGCTTTTGATTTTGATCAGAACTTAACGAGAGCTTTTAGGCTTCCGACAACCGTCCACACCCCCTTCGGAGGACGAAGACGCAAATCAAGATCCTCCCGAATTCCTCTCGCGACCCCGCGATCTTACTGACGAGAGTCTTGAAGATGACCAGTCGGCGCATCAGCAAATCCCGCCGAAGAAAGGAGGCTACAATAGTCGAATAGAGCAGATTCTGTACGAAAATCCCGATCTGCAGATCGAAATCACATATGCCGGCAAGAATTTGGAAAGTGGGGGGAGCTACATCGCCTACACCATACGTACTGGTGTATGTGCCCTCAGCGGATGACCGCCAACCATGCTAAATCATTGTGAAGGACCTCGAGGTACGGCGAAGATATTCGGAGTTCTCTTCGTTACGGCAGACGCTCGTGAACCTACATCCAACGCTCATCATACCGCCGATACCGGAAAAGCACACAATGGCCGACTACGCAGCAAAACCGACCAAAGCAAAGGAAGATACTGGCATAATCGAGTTGAGAAAGCGAATGCTTGCCGTATTCCTCAATCGATGCCGGAAGATGAAGCAGGTTCGAGAGGACGGAGTTTGGCTGAGATTCCTAGATCCTAACGCAAGCTGGGTTCGTCTGGTGCCATCCTTTGGACTGAAACCTGCTAACCATCAACTGTCCATCAGAGCGAAGTGCTCCATGCCCATCCCGCATCGTCGATTCCCAAGAATGCCCTCAAGGCACCACCCCTCGACCCTGCCAACCCAACTCCAGCTCATACCTTTCTTCCCGTACCCTCCGCCTCGGCCAAACTCAAATCGTCCAGCGTCTCCTCCGCCAGCGGTACTCCCTCTTCTCCCCCTCCAGCCGCATCTGCTCCCTCGTCTGCCGCCCACACTGTTCCCGGTCCTCAAATATTTGGACGCTTTCCACCCAGTACCCAAAGCTTGTCCGAGCAAGACTTGGACCCGTATTTCATCAACTTCGAATCCTCCAGCCGTGAACTCGAACAGCTCCTGCAAGGCTCCATGGAAAAGGTCAACCGCCGTTCTCTCTCCCACCTTGCCGCTCTCGGCGATGACCTCGCCGAACTTGGCATGCGCTTTAATGCCTTCTCTCTGGCCGAGCAGGCCCCTTCGCTTGCTACTGCAATCGAGAAGATGGGCCAGGCCGCCGACGCAACCTATATTGCCACGCGGGACCTCTCTTCCACGCTGTCCGCCCAGTTCGCCGAGCCGATGCGCGAGAGCGCCCAGTTTGCGGGAGTCGTTCGGGCGGTGTTACGTTACCGCGTGCTCAAACGCGTACAGCAGGATATGACCAGGGATGAACTCGAGCGTAAACGCGCTCTGCTCGATGGCCTGGAGCGTAGCGAGCTCGAGGCCCGTCGCATTGACCAATACCTGGGCGGCAGCGGCAATGGAGGCGTGCCTCAGTCGGCAACTCCGACGCCTCGCCGTAGCTTTAGCACGGGATCTCAGCGCGGTACGCCAGATCGGGGACGACGTGCGGGCGCTGGTGGTGACGATACAAATCCGGCTGCGGACACCGAGTCAATAGATTCCGATTTTCCGCCCACTCAGGGCGACAATAACACCGCTGGCGGAGGGTTTGCAGAAGAGTACGGGCAGGCACCATCGGCGAGCCAGGGTTTGCCGGCGCGGAGCGAGCCGAACACGCCTGCATCAGCAGCGCACAAGAAGAGCCCGAGCAGTGGCGGCGGCAGTGGCAACTTCGTCACAAACAAGATTTTTGGGCGGATCAATCATGCGATTCATGGCATTGTCGATGTAGACCCGGAGCGGACAAGAAGAGACCAGATTGGGAAGACGAGGGAGGGGCTGGTGCAAGTGAGTTCCTTTTCTGTCTCCCTTCTCCTTGCTTGTTTCTCTACCATGACTGGCGCTGCGCTTGGTGGCGGCATGGTGGTTCTCTAACTGGGCCGAGGATGGTGGGCAAATTTTGTTAGTACGACACGAGATAGCTGACGATGACGTGCCAATCTAGCTGGAGCAAGCCCTGGAAGTCTCCGAACGAGACGTCAAAGACGCAAGTGCGGGCGTGCTACAAGATCTCAAGCGCTTCCAGGCGGAGAAAGAGGAGGATCTGAAACGATACATGGTATGCTCTCTCATATTCGCCCATGGCTCTGTTCATTGCACTTCCATCTACTTGAACAGATCACGCTAATTTATCCAGGTCGCATACGCACGATGTCATGTCGATTGGGCAAAGAAGAATTTGCAAACGTGGGAGGAGGCGAGAGGACAGGTGGAGAATATCGAGATCAGATGAACGGACGCATAAGGGTCTGTCGGAGTCGATAGGTGCGCGAAGGCGGAAAGTTGGGGCGGGACGGAGTGTGTGCTCTTTCCAACGGCAGCTCCGGCAGCTGTTTGCGCTGCTTGTGAGTAGCTGCTTGAGATATAGAGTTTGGATTAAGAGTCCTCACTAGTGCAGTGGAACAAGTTTACATTGCTGTCTACACTACTTTTGAGACTCTTGTCTTATGAAATATTACGTGACTGCATCGCGACAACTGGTCTGATAATGTATGGAACGGGAGCAATCAGGACTGCTCATGCTGCCGAGATTTTCGCATAGCTATCATTCCTACCAGCTGACAAGTTCAGTGCCATTCGACTATGCGAAAAATTGAGCAGCTCAAACTATTGGGGGTATCTCGGAGTCCAAAAATTCAACCCTTGCCCTTGGTATCAGTGTATAGGGCATCCACAACCAGGAACACGGAATTGACCAGCTTCATTGTCTCATCGTCGATCGCCTGTCCGCCAAAGTGATGCCGAATCTTGTCTGGATGCCAGCGCACCCGCTCAGCTCTGATTGAGACACTCTTTGCCGTGAAATCCGAGTTTGGTAAAGCATTGCGGAAAAACAGTTCCACTGCGTCCTTCGACACATGCTTTGCTATTCCAGATTTCACTGGCCAGGGAATCCGTCCTCTCGCGTCGCATTTCTTCTGCTCTGCAGACTTCATATTGCTACCATCACCGTCATCGCCCTGTTCCTCTCTCCTATTACGCAAGATCTCCTCCCAGCTCCTCCCATATCTCTCCCATGCCTCCTCCCACCTCCTTCCCTCATCCTTCTCCTCCCGCTTTCTCACCCGCTTCTCCACATCCCTTCTCCACTCTTCCTCATCCTCTTCCCACCTCTTTCTACGCTTTTTCTCCCTTAGCTTCTCTGCCTCTCGCGCCGCCTGCGCCTGTCTCGCCCTCCGCTCTCGCTCCTCGATTATATGTCCATGACTTCGCTCCCACATTTGCTCTCGGACATATTTAGCGTATTCGTCATCCCCGACGGCGCCACCGTATTGCCGCTCCACGTCACTCCGCGGCCATGCGTCCAGCGGCTGCCCGTACACATGAGACCAATACTCTGCGCCCTCGTCGTCGGCGAGTGCGTCAAAGAGAGCTTCGTGGAAGGCAGTGGCTGCGTCCACTGGTGACGGTTCGCGTGAAATATGATGCGCAGGGTCGTCTAGTTGGGACCGATTGGAGTGGCGGTGATGATGACGGCGGCGATGATGGTGGTGACGATGGTGATGGGGGTGGTGGGTCTCGAAGCGGGTGCGACTAGAGTGCTTTTGCGATGGAAAATCGTCGTCATTTTCGTGGAGGTCTGCTGGGCGAGGGCGTTTGAAGCGGAAAGGCTTTGCTTTCGTCTTGGGAGGGATAGCGGCATCATCCATGGCGCTGATTACGAAAGAGGTGCTTGAAAGGATAGTGTATACGAGGGGAACAAGATACTTAGAGTATCTTGCTGTAATTTAGAACCAACGATATAGAGAAGCGGTCATTAGTGCCTGGAAGGAAAAGTAGCATCAAAGTGACAGGCAATTACAATCGTGATAGCTTATCGATAAGGCTTATGTAATAGAATGGACTGCGAACCTATCGAATATAGGTTTCGTCTTTCTCCGTGTACGCACTACATCTCCACCATGGGTTCCTTAAAATTGGGCCTCAACCTTCCCAGCAAAAGCAAAGTAGGCTATTCCAAGCCTGCTCCGGCAAAACGAAAACCACTTTTTGGTGATGATGACGTCGACGACGACAATGCCTCGTCTGCTCTACAGATCGAAAGCAATGTAGAAGAACTTGACACCTTTGACTCCGCCATCCCCTCCGAAGATGCCCAAGCATCCTCTTCTCTACCCTTTCAATCCAAAACTCAACCAAGGAAATCCCCTTCCAAACCGCCGACCACCAAACACCTGCTCCCCACTACTTCCTCGACCCCTTCCCTTTCCGCCCTCCGTGACCAACAAACCCACGAAGCCGCCTCCCTCGCCCTCGACCCGAGCATCTACGACTACGATGCCGCCCACGACGCCCTCTCTGCCCAACGCCGAGCCCGCTCCGCCGCCACCACCGCCGCGCGCTCGGCCGATGCCGGGCCGCGGTACATGGCATCCATCAAAGCGGCGGCGGTGGTGCGTGAGCGGGACCAGCTGCGGGCGCGGGATCGCGTGCTGCAGCGGGAGCGCGAGGCCGAGGGGGACGAGTTCGGGGACAAGGAGAGCTTTGTGACGGAGGCGTACCGGGCGCAGCAGGCGGAGGTGAGGCGGGCGGAGGAGGAGGAGCGGAGGAGAGAGGAAGAGGCAAGGAAAGGGGCTAGGGAGGGGCTGGGAGGTGGGATGCAGGGGTTTTACAGGGAGATGATGAGGAAGGGAGAGGTGGAGGAGAGGGAGGCGGAGGAGGCGGTAAGGAAGGGAGTGGCAGAAGGGGCTAGTGGGGAGGAAGACGAGGAGGAGGTGTGGGAGGCGCAGGAGAAGGAGAGGTTGAAGACGATTAGGGAGGCGGGGGGAGAAGTGATGATGGATGAGGAGGGCCAGGTTGCGGATAAGCGCCAGCTACTTTCTGCAGGGTTGAACTTGGCGCCGAGTAAGAAGGGTACATTACCGAAGCCTGGTGAAGGGGGACAAAGGAACGTAGCAGGGGCTCAGGCGCCCGTGGTAAGGGGCAAAGGAGATGCGAAAAGGGCAATGAGAGAGCGACAGAGTAAGATGATGGAGTCACAACTTGAGCAAGCAGCGAAGAGAGCAGCCGAGGAAGAAGACGAAGAGAGGAAGAAGGTGGAGCGTGCAGCCAAGAGTAGGAAGACTGATGGAGAGGTCAATGATGCGAGAGCGAGATATCTGCAGCGCAAGAAGGAAAAAGAGGCGGCTGCCGCTGCGGGCAAATGACCATTCGAACTCGAACCCCTTGAGCAAACAAACATAGACGACATTGCGTGTGAATGGATGGTCGAGGCTCAAAGGTATTGTACATTTTACAGCTGACCACAGTATTGTGCGCGGACTTTTTTGGATCAAATATACCCCGAATGCCATCTATGAAGTGCTTTTCTCAGTATTTTTCACTTTCTTATCTTCTGTTTCTCCCACTTTTCGGGCTAAGATCAGGACGGCAGCCATTTCCAAAATGATATGGCATGGCTGTATCAATTTCAAGCCCAAGATGAAGCCTGGAGCTGCCTTGTCGCGCTCTGGCTTGACACCGCCTGCTTCATTGCTTATACCGTGAACTCGTCGTTCAATACGGAGCTGAGTATCAGGCGCGGTTGACAATTTTAGACATTTGAGATGCGCGCATTATTTGTCTAGCTTCGGCACGGACAAGAATGGAATTTTGGAAAGTAAAGATTGGTGAACACTAAGATTGGTAAACACTAAGATATAGAAGCTAATTCATCTACCTCCGTTATCACGTTTATCACACTCTATCGATGCCGTCAGATCTTCTACGTATTCATTGCTTTCGTACTGACACTTATTTACTGTGATTAATACTTTACCCTTGCATCCGCTGTGCTTATCTACCGTGCCTTTCGTACTTTTCGTCAGAGCTGATCTGTCATTTCATCACGACAGCAAGGAAATCGCGCTTCAACCCACAAAACCACTGTCAGCCCTCTTCATAATGGCACAGAAAAAGGCAGCGAGCATGGCTTGAGTGGTGACCAAGCGCCGGGACAAGTTCACGAGGACTGTGATATGGCATCAAAGGCACTGCCTGGCAAGAGCTTCGAGAAAGGAGAATGAGGAGCTAGAGGAAAAGTGTTGCACCATTATCCTGGAGTGTGTGGGCTGTGTCCAACGTCTGTCTCCTCGTGACCTGGTTGCATTTCACAATGTGTTGGTCCAAAGCGATATTGTGGGCTTCAAGATCGTAGCGAGCATGAATAAGCTCAATCATCACTAAGACCCTTTATGCGTGGTTCACTTGATTTGATAGGGGGCTGCACCTTCTGTGTGATATGATCACATTTTCTTCGCTTGCATGCTTGTCAGAAAGACGCTTCCAACGACAGGATTCTGGTAGCGCTCCAGGCTCCCAACATGTTCAGAACTGGGAGCATATCCCTATCACC
Source organism: Bathelium albidoporum (assembly GCA_021031095.1). Classification (NCBI taxonomy): domain Eukaryota; kingdom Fungi; phylum Ascomycota; class Dothideomycetes; order Trypetheliales; family Trypetheliaceae; genus Bathelium; species Bathelium albidoporum. The sequence continues at coordinate 133,221 of JAGFVP010000032.1, read as the reverse complement.
TTACTTCAGTCACAAACTTTAAATCCTCCAAGTTAGTCTCGTAGGGATTTGTCGATGGTGTCGTGAAGGGGAAGGATGTCGATGTGCTCAGTGCTTGCTTCCAGCTCGGCGGACAGCACAGCCGACGGCTAAAGACTCAACAATTGTTCCGAGATCGATGTGATGCAGTCTCTCCCCAGATCCTAGTTCGTAGATCGCGAATGAAAGCTTACATGTGATATCAAAGTCTCCGTGGAACGTTGGCAAGACGTATGGTCTGAACCTGAGCGAACCGAAGTCGGTGGAGCGTAGTAAAAGCCATCACCGGTAAATTATCCGTCTGGACATACACATGCGCGAGCGCACGGAGAGATGATGCATTGGTAGGTAGATCTACTTCTATCATCTGTCGGCTTGATCGGCTCACGGGAACTCCCGAGCGGATTTTGGATGACAAGCAGTCAAACCTAAAATCCTCCCCCAATTCACACAGTACCTTACCTATGCAAGAAGCTCTTGGATAAACTCCGCCGGCTTGCCCATGTACCTACCTAGTCATCTTCTCGAGCACGAAGTTGACTCGGGCTTCGTGACCTTATCACCGCATCGCTGTCCAGACAGTTTCACAAACTTTACTTCACACCATCTCAATCGTAATTGGCGTCTTCCAACTAAATTAATTTACTCGGGGCCCTCTATGCTTTTCCCACGCCCCTGATTTATCGTGCCGCGCAGGTTTAGCCCTGGGATAACAAACTATGCAAAGGTCGACATGGTTGGCTCGCCATCGCAATGCAACGTCTTCCTTCGTCTCCAGACCCCTGAATCCTGCCGTGCGCATGGGATAGTGCCTTGCAGGAGATGGGTCCGGGAAGGAAGCAATCCCTCAAGGGGTAACGCAACATGCATGAGAATTAGGTACACGGATGGCGAAAATTATGCTTCGCAAGACAGAGGCGATCCAACCGCCAAATAGGGGAATCGGCTTGCCCTGGCGCATGTAACAATTCTATCCTAGAAAGAAGACGTGACGGGAAGGTTTTGGGGGGTATCGGTGTAAAGTTCTGTATTCGAATGCATAAACGGCATATGCATTGTGATGGGCATGCATACATGTATGCACCGTCGCATGTGGTCCATAGCCGATATTCGAGAATGACTGGACGCCAACCGACAGTTCCGTAGGGGGCGGTGGTAGGAAAGCTCACGCAGCAGATTGATTGCTCTCGATGTTTGATGCGTACTCTGCTTCGGGAGCGGCAGTGGCGCAGATGACGAAGAAAGCCTATCCCAGTGATATTGTCTGAAAGCTCGATGTACGCGGCAGTAGAGCAACGGCCGAAGAGAAAATATTCGTTATATTTATAGATAGCTATGCTGGAACAAGGCCCAGCTCATCAGACTTGCATCATCCGTCTACCTTAAATCCGTCACTCATGGGCATCGGAGAAGTAGATGAAATAAATCACAAACATGAACTGAGAAACTATAATGCATGGTATCTTTCGCAGTGAATGAATGAGAAGCAGCAGGGAGAGATTGAGAGAGCAAAGCCACAAAGCTTCTGCGAAAAACCACCAATCTTTCCCACACATAGAATTCGGGAAAGAAACGCTCCATCCCAGCCCCTTCTACCATTCCCAGGCTTGCGATCCTTTCTTCCGTAATCATGTAACCACACGTGTGGTGCACCATTCCTAAGCCAAATGTATATAATAGCTCTGCATATATCCGCCCGTTCGAAAGAGACTCAAGGTTTTTAGGCCAGGAAAAAAGGAAATACCCGTCATGAGCGCCTGTGCAAAGTTGAAATCGAGATGTCTGTAACTGCAAAATTCGGTCGATCAGGTAATGTAGATATCGAAGAGATCAGTCCTCGTCGTAGTTTTCGATAGATCCGTACGTGAGAGACGACGTTGAATTGATCCAGCCCCTCTGAGCATTTTTGTTGCATTTGTGCGGCGCGGTGTGTTGCGAACAATCCTGGAGCACTCTCAAAACATCTAGCTGGACACCGGGGCTGTAACGCCGCATGCAGTTGAACTCCTCGTTACGCCAATAGCAGGAATCGTTGCTTCCACTACTGTTTCCACTCCACCTTACGCTTCCTCCATCAAACTCTCGTCTCCGCCCTCCCGCCACTCCCGGCTCTTCTCTGCCAACCTCCTAATCCCCGGAATCCGCCCTGCCCACAACGCTTCGCTCGGCGTGCGGAACGTGTACGCCCGCTGCGAGCTGATGACGCCAATGGCCTGTAGCACCGCCTTGCGCGAGTCGCGCCCGAACACAGCCGGATGGTTGATCCATTCGAGAGAGGCTTCGAGCTCCGCGTCAAGCGCCGCCATTGTCGTCGCGTCAATACCCGTGGCGGGCGTGAAAGGGCTGTTGCTAGCACTGGCGGCGGCGGCAGCAGCAGCGACGGCAGAGTCGCCGTGGGTGGGGGTTGGGGTGCGGCGGTGTTCCAGCTGGGGGGAGGCGCCATCTTTGGCGGAGGAGTTTGACAAGGGTGAGCCATGAGCACCGTCCTTGGAAGCGGGGGAAGGCCGCCCTTGCCGAGGCCTTTAAGGATGCTACGGGTCTCGTTGAGTAAGTGGTGTGCGCGTTCGTGTTGACCGCGGGAGACGAGGGTGAGGGCACGGGTGAGCATGTCTGATGTCAGCAGTTCCATGCGACGTTGGACGACGGAAGGATGAGGGGGAATGGGAGGAGTGGCTGTTCGTGATTTTTTGTTCATTGCAGGAAGCATGGTGATGGCAAGGAGGGAAGGACGAGGCAAGTGGCCAATGGCACCTTCGCGGAGGATGTCGCCGTAGATCAAATCCGCCTGGATCAGAGGGACTTCTTCCACGCTCAGAGTGCGGTTCTCGTCGGACTCGAGTGGTCCGCTAAGCGCCTCCAGACCAGACACAATGGTTTCCCACGCATCTTGTGGCATTTGCTCGGAGGTGGTCGCATCCGGAGCAACAGCAAGCTGGACGAGGATGTCCCGCTTGTCTCCGAAGCGCAGGTCACCAAGGAGGGCCTCGACATCTCTCCCGGTTGCTCGCTTGGTGACTTGGAGCGCGCCGCTCGTCTTCACGAACTTGGCGGGTGAGCCTTCGGGGAGCCGTAGTTTCAATTTGACATTTTGATGCGAAATCGTTTGGAGCGAGCCGAGGCAGCCAGCGACACATTCTCGAAGCATCATCCAGTCCTTGACGTACGTATACGAAGCCTTGGTCCGGCTAGATAGCTCAATCATCGTGTCTGGTTTGTGCGTTAGGCCAAGACCAAAAGAATGGATTGTGACCCTGATGCGTGTCAGTGAAGAATGCAAGTCGACATGTTTGGGAACTTACTTGGCGGCCTCAGCCCGTGAAATAACAAAATCGACACTTTCCGGGTCCGACGTTGAGGAGTCACTGATGAGCAGGATACTCGACAGAGGATTTGAAGCTTTTCGTTGCATGAGCAAGTCCATCGCCATGTTGGCACCCTCCACTACATCTGCTCTCAAGCTCTTCTGACCAACTGGTCGAATGGACTCCAAGATCTTAGACCACCCAGACCAAGATTTGGCAGTCATGCCTACGAGTGGCACTCCACCACCGCCTGATCCGAACGTGACAAGGCCCATTCGATCTCGATCCCCGAGGCTCTGGACCACGTATCGTAGGGTATCACGTAACAGCGTGATCTTGAGGCCTTGCATGGACGATGAGACGGGGATCACCACGACGATGTCAATCGGGACGTGAGACGAGGCGTACAACGACGGCTCCTGCATGCCACGTGTATTAGAGTACTCTGTGGGAGCGGTGTAGGTTGAACGATTGGCGCCATAGGAGGAATTTACCGAAGACAGCCTCTTGTTGGTAGTCTTCGAGTTTCTATAGTCATCATCATCCGTGCCAGAGTTGTCTTGATCAAAGTCTTGCATCCGCATCTGAGGTTCTGGTGCATTGATCTCGAGCAGCGCTTTCCTCCACACTTCGAGTTGACCCCGGTTCTGAAACAACAAATGGAATTGCGGAAGTTCGGCCACAGACAGAGTGAGCGTCAACACGGGAGTGTCTGCGAGTATTGATCAGTCGGTATCCAATAGAGATAGGAGTGGCCCATGTTACCTGTTGACGCATCGACTTGCTTCAAGTGCCTCTTAATCAGGATAGAACCTTTGAGAGTACATTTTGGTCTTCGCTGTTCAACGTCCGACTCGGCACCGTCCCATTGAATTTGGTTCTGTTGGCTAGCTTTCTTCTCCTTTACGCAAATAAGCATGTCGGAAAAAAGATAACATTCCAGTTCCTGCCAAGATTGACGGTCTTTGCCGACCTTTACGGCGCCGTGGAGCCGAAGTTTGCCGAACCTGCGCGAGATTAGTATGCGTGGCATTTTGAGGGCTGAAGAAAGCAGGAGATCAAACCGTGCGAAATCCAAACCATGCCAATTTTCAACCCTGGAATGCAATTCTTCGGTGATATCATCAAGCGCCTCCTGTGACTCGTAGATGCTTTCAAGTCTTTGGCGATTCGGCTGCGGAGATTGAGCGATTTGAAACTCGTCCGCTCGCGAGGTGGGCATTGGCGGCGCAGCTCGAATGTCATCCGGACTTGGCCTCCATTTGCCTTCCATAACTTCAACGGTAACCAAGCATGTCAAGCTCTGCTGCTGCCTCGAACGGGTCAAAGTTGGGAACTCGCTGCGGACGGTAACGGTAGGCGGTGGGATTGGGTTGCGCGTAGCATGCGAACGAGGGCTGCTCAAGTTGGTCTCCATGGATGAAACGTCGTAGTCGTGTCTGCGATTGAGAGCATGCTGAGCATCATTATATTCCCTCTCCCCAGCAGAGGATGCGACTCCCGTTGCGCCGCTGTCATTTCGTGCATGCGCTTGCCTGTAGGAGCCCGAGCGTTGATCGTAGCGATCATCGTTGTCCCGATAGGTACGTCGAGAGTAATTGTCACGAGGAGCTTGTCGAGATTCTCCAGCCCTTCGACCCTGCATGCTTTCAGTATCCCATGGCTGAGGTGTATTCTGTCCGCTTCTTCGCGCCTCCTCTCGAGGCTGAGGTTGAGACTGAGGCTGAGGCTGAGGCTGAGGCTGAACAGATCGCACAAGATTTTGTAACTTGTCTATTAAAGCGTTAGGCTAAGCCGCAGAGGTCGAGTCTAGAAAAGGCATACTAAGATCAAGCACATTCCCACCTCGACTCGAGTCCAAGCCTAGAGGAGCCTCGCATGTGGGGCAGCTGTGCGCATCGTATTCTTTGAGGTATTCGTAGAAACATGCTTCATGGGAAACATGCGAACAGGAGAATTGGAGGATGCGCTCCCCGCGGAGCGTATGCTCCAAGGGCTCTTCGCAGACGGCGCACTCCGTGCCAATAAAAGTCCTGTCCCTTCGAGTACGGCTACGTTCAAGGTCGAGCACACCAGCCATGCCTTTGCTCCCGGTGCGCGGCAGCGCACTGGGCGATGGCCTTCGTCCCGATGATGCTTTGGGGGAAAAGGGCTGTCGGATGTTACCTACAGAATTTTGGCGAGGGTAAGTAGGTTGGCGAAGGGAAGCGGGCTGAGAATTGAAGGAATCCTTGGAGCGGCCGCCTAGATAGGTGTGTTAGACATGTGAGGAAGAGTGATCACCATGTGGTGTCGCGGCGGCCGAGCGCCAGTGTGATATGCAGACAGAGGTGTTCATACCAGGCCTGTGAGAAGGTTCGAACACGACTTCCTTGGGTATCTTCTCTCTCTTGGGACTGACCAGACCAAGGTCCACCAACCTTTGCGTTTCAGAGGCGAGGTCGACGCCAGAGGGAGTAAAGTGGTTTGGGTACTGGCTCAGTTGTGGAGAATAAGGCGAGCGGAAAGATTGAGACATGGCCAGCAAACATGGAAATTAGCGGGAGTGGACCGAGTGGACTGGCTTCTGAAGTTTCAGGACTAATGTAGGGGTGGCCGTGACTAGCAGCCTTGGGTCAAAAAGCTACGCTGGTGTAGGTATTACCGGAACAGAAAGTGAAGCAAAGGGGTCACGGCAAGCTAGGATGGACGGCTGCTAAGGAAGATGCGCGAAGGAAACAAGAGACAGGTTAGCAGCTGTGGGGAGACGACATGACGGCGCTGGAGGCTGGACAAGGCAGCGAGTCATGGCTTTCGTCCTTAATACCTAGCCGGGTGCTGACGCCGGGATCGCCCTCTACGCCGACGGCCAGGGAATGACGAAAAGCAACGAGCGGAGGCGCTGACATGGGATACCAGTAGCGTTTCGTCGCCCGCCCACGGCTCGACCTCCCACGGCAAGCTCGTGGCTGTGGCGTGCAGAACCTGGCTGCGCGTTGGATCATGGTGGCCTCTTTTGCCCCCGGCTCTCCAATCACGGCGGGCTGATTGAGGATACGTAGAGATACTTCTCCCACGCTCGCGCAGCTTGCATCTAGCCTGGCACACATCGGGCACTTCCCGCGCCATAAAGGCGGCACCCAGATGAGGCCGTCATTGGGAAAGGGAGACGGGACTGCTGGCTACTGGCCTTTCGAGGTTCACGCGTTGTGGGCAAGGATGAGCACTCCCGACCACGCGGGCTTCCAAGACACCATGGCATTGTGGACCGTTGAAGTGCTTTGCCGTGACCCTGGGCGCTTGTGTCTCGGGTGCACCGCCAATACCATGGACCCTCATCTTGCTGCCGCCGTGCTCGCACCTGCGGTGTCCAGATTGGGACCGCCCTCAGGTTAGCCACATCTACCTGGCCACCTTTGCTTTGTCAACGAAAAGATGGCATTGCACAGTTTCGCTTCATACATTATGGTGTACAGACTCTTCATGCCAACCCAAGACGTGACGCGTCTACGGATCACACGGAACCGAAAGCCAGCGACAAGGGTGTCCTTGAGATGGCTCACCAAACCAAGCATTGTAAGAATTCCGCCGTCCCTCTGGCCTACGAAGCGTTCCTGAACCGATACGACGATGGCCAGGGGCTGCGGGTAGGAGTACCATAGACGACAAGCTTAGCATGCTGACTTCGTTGCACGTGGCCGCAATTGAAAAAAAAAAAATTTACCTCCCTGAGCACTGCTGAGCAAGATTGGCCAATGTCTACTCAAGAATTTTCAGTCACGAGCAGGCCCCCGGAAGCTGCTTTTGGGTCTTGTTGCCGTAAGCAGCTGGATTGCTTTAGGCCCAGGAGGCTGGCAAGAGAGCAGCGCCGGCCGACACCAATTTAGAGCGTATGCGCGCCCACCACAGCATGGCGTCAAAGCAGCTGCTCGCTAGCGTCATAGAAGCTGTTGCTTTTGACTCCCAGGGTACGGGGTGCAGTCGCGAGCGCCGGGGCGCAGCATAAGGGCATCTTGGACCGGAATGAAACATGCTGCTTGCGCCCGTTCTCACGTCATGTCCGAATGACGTTTGCTGAGCGGGTACCTAGTGGTACGTTGTTGGATAGTGGGAGGTACTTGCATCTCACAGCCTCTGATTTGTCTACGAGCTCGGCACGACCATGTGCTGGACGGGTTCGTGTCGATCCCAAAGCTTCGGGAAAGGAGCCCACGCCATCCAATGATGTGAGATTTCTGCCGACCAAGATCGGCAGATTGTCAGCGTGGCAGAAGGAAGCTCCCGTCGTTGCTCCTTTCCACCTGCAACCGCGACGGGCAAAGTGGTGGAGCAGAGAAAAGCAAGACGATGAAGCGAAGCATGTCGAAGGATCTAACCATGCAGAATGGGTGGCGATGAATCTTACCCACCACCCTCCATACTGCCTAAATAGCCTATTCTGCAGCGTCTTGCCTACTGCAGGGCAAGGAGAGATGGAAAATGTCCGCGCTTCTGTATAGTAAGGGTCTTGCCGAATGCTCTCTAGCATCAAATCCTTGTTTAGACGATGGCTTCATCCCAATGTCCCTTGGGTACCACGGTAGAAGGCGTTGGCTTTCGGCATGGTCAGTTCGGCGTTGAGCAAGCTCAGAAGCTCATCAATAGATGGTTTAGTGTTGCTTAGGTAGCAAAGGCAAGCACCATATCACTACGTACTTATCTTGCTTGACTCGCAGAGATTCTTGTGTAGCAGTAAGGCTACTTTTGCCGGAAAAGGGCGACGGGAAGCAATGCAGGGCAGTCGGTTTCACTCCTGCGGATCTATCCACGCCAAAGCCTCTTTTCCGGTTTCGAGTGCGCAGAAATCGCGAGGTCCCAGACACGAAACAAGACGCGTGTAGCGCGTAGCATCAAAATCTGTAGGCGAAAGGGTGCAAATGATCGACCACACTATTGGCCATCTCTGATGGCCATCCTCATCACTCGAGCCCCGGCTTGCGCAACTGTCCAGTCGCATTTGGCCCCATGCCATCTCTCCAATGAGACAACGCCTCTCTTTCGCTCGCCTGCGGGTGCAGTCCACATGGTAGAATAACGTTCACGAGATCGTCACAATGGATTGTCTGACTCCCACGTGCGAGAGAGGCAGCGCTAGACGGTTAGACGCCCGCCAATGGAGTTTACTCCACAAGGGCGACTTGCCAACAGACGATGACAATTGCCCAACTGATCTATACCTACGGGGGTTCCCAGTCGACACTGCTCCGTAGCGGGGTAAGTAATGTTTGATGCCTCCTGCATGATTCAGATGATGGATCACTGCAGAGAACGACCAGAGAAGCTTCCGTTGAGAGGCGAGCATCCTCCAGCAATACATGCTACCTAATGCAAGCCCACAGCAAGGGCAACTCGGCAACGAAGGATGGAAAAGCAGCGGGCTGCATCAATGTCCAGTGGCTATCGCATCCGATGAACCTATCCATCTATGTACAAGGGGCTGTGCAGCGACGGTTGTAGACGGTGTTGGTTCACCAACGTGGCTTCTGTGCCTCAGCAGCGCGAACTCGCGCGTAGCCTTCGCCATCCTTGAAGGCTCTGCGACCGCTTTGGGACGAGCAGCGTCCAGTTTGGGAAGCTCCGATCATTGCAAAAGTCGAGTGAAACATGCCATCTCGTTGGCCAACCTCAGCCGCACCTGGCGAGCAGAGCTGCAATCATCCAACTTTGTGACCCTCGAGTCGGCCTCCACTCCGGTCAAGAATTTTTTTTCTGTCTCAGTCTCGCAGGCTTCTTGGTCGCGTTTGCCGGCACTGGGAATTGGAATCTTCAGTAAGACACGCGCCGTTCCAAAGTCAACCCTACTACGCCATTTCCGGTCCGCGGTAAATAGGGGGCGCGGACAAAGCTGGCGTCCTTCGGCATCAGCATTAGTATCGGCAGTGTGCATTTCACGTCTGCCATCCTAGGCTCGATCTGACAGGTGTTCTCGCCCTGAGAAAACCCATCTCCAGCAACGGCCCAGGCATTGCGTCGTTCGCATCGTGGGCTGCCAGTTTCCTTAGCTCCACCGCACTACCCACCTTAGATGTCCGCCAGATGGCTAGGCTCTTGGAGTGAAACACGCAAGGGGGTTGCATGAATGCGTTAGACATCTGCATGCACATATCTTCACGTACTCTGTCCACTGCTCCATTTCTCCGCACCTCCATACTTACCTTCTGCTCTCTTCTCCGTCATCTTCCTCCGATCATGACAAATTATAAGAGTCAAGCTGATCCAGCTTACCATGCGCTCTCCGCATCAATCCGCGGTTATGCTTCTTCTGCATCTCGCGCGTCTTGAAACCTAGACGCGGGACGATGCGTTTCTCTATGTTTCTAGAACCTGGGTGCCCCATCCGTCCTGAAACCACACGGCTTTGCTGCATGGAACCTCGGTTGGCGGACTGTTACAGATCAGATTGTCTGCGTCGTCCAAATATAAACAAGGTTATCGTATAGAACCACTGGACGCGTGCTCGCGAGGAACATGGTTCTTTCAAATGCAGGGTTGCCACGAGCAGCAGTGCAAGGTCCTGCATGGTAAGTTACATTTCCATGTCTCCATCGTTCGGACCGGCCTGCCGTAGAACACTTGATCTAGAGCTTACGAACGATTGAGTCAATGCTTTGGCGGCTTACATCGCGAAACCGGAAGTTTTCTGGGTAAGTCTTTTTCTACATCTAGTATTCCTAGACCTGCTAAATGAAGCTATGTCTGCGTTTCGATACTGAGGTGTTTTTTTTTTTTTGCGCGCTGGTTGAGTTTCGAAATCTTGATATACTACTTCTAAAACACAATCTGACCTCGCAAGGCTGCTTAGTTCTTTCGATTATGGTGAGGTCGTACTTGAAATTTTCCCTGGCTTGCCCACGTCTTTGACAAATCTCGCTACGCCCCCAGGTACCCCAGAATCATCCTCCACAAACGAAAATCAACATCATTCCTAATACTAACGCCTTGCAATCGTATACGTATGACAAAGAACAAGGTTATTCAAACCCACCCAGTCGCACATTGTCACCTCCGTATCTTGTGAATTTACATTTTCTTCCCTCAGTCTCGCAAGTGGGACTCCTGATCCTTTCGACTCAGCTTGTCCGTTCCGCTCTCATGCGACCTTATCTTGCCTTTGCTGTCATTCCCTCGAGTTTCATACCTCGCTTCGGTGCCCGTTCCCACCCTTCTGCTGGTCGCGTCTCCACTGTCCTCGCCCAGTCCCTGCCCGCATGCCCCTCGGCACCCTCGCTGTACCGCTGTTTGCTCCGTGTCTAGATCTTTTCCATCGGCTGTCTCTCCATTGCTCCTCCTCCGTCGCCGAGCGTCCCTGACTCAGCCAATCCGTTCCCACCCAGTCTTCCTCTTCGCCTCCACATTCCCGCATTCCACTCTGCCCGCGATACGCTGGCTGCGGTCTCCTTACCCTCTTTCTCTCATTAGCCTCCAGATCCTCCATTCCCGCGCCCGGCCCCTCCACCGCTGCCGCCCGCGCTTCGCATGCCCGACAGTATGCGTGCGGATGCTGCCACCGCCGCCACCAGCGCGTTCGGCACTCCATGTCCACCCCATCGCCATCCCTCGCCCTCCCTCTCTTTCCGTCGCTGCCGCGACTCCCGCCATGCTGCTGCCTATGAGCGAGTCGCGCTGGCATTGGGATGCTCGATGGTCTAGGTGAAGGGGAGCGGGAGGGCGAGCGCTCCTCGTAGACAAGGCAGGCGCGCGGCCTGTAGCGACGAGTGTAGGAGTGCTGGCAAGTGAGGAGGACGAGAAAGAGGACGACGGCGAGGGCGGTGGCGACGCCAATGACAGTTGCGGTCGGAGTTTCGGCGGGTTGGGTGGGGTGGAAAGGGAGGGTAGCCATCTAGAGAGATCTGCGTGTTGAAGAAGTCGGCAAGCAAAGGTGAAGTGAATGGTTGGATGAGGGAAGAAATGTGCTTGAAAGTTGTAAGGACGCATAAACATGTATTCGAGGGGTTGTGAAGATAAGGTTCTACTGATTGCAGCACGAAAGTGTCATGACTTTGGGCGTGGACAAACATCATGACGAAGTAGTTTGGAGAAATTGGTGCTACACGACATGTTTGTCATGTACGTACCCGATGCTCATTGTGAGCACTGGCAATGTCCTTAGCTCTTGGCCATGGACAGATAGTTGTTCTAAGATACTGACAACAGTCGCGCACTTTTGTTGCACGTAGAGCAGAATATGCAAATACCGCTGAAATGTTCGCAAGTTTCTACCAGCTGGTGGATTATTGGAAGCTGCAACAAAGGTCGACCTCGAGTCATTGTAGCCCCTCGATTTTTGCCCACGACTTGGCTAGCAAATCGAACCTGTGGTGAGAAGTACGGGCTGCAGGTAAACCTATGGAATTCGATGGAGTAACCCGGGGGTTCTGGCAGTTCTTCGAGGACACGAGTAAGCACCGCTGCGAACGAAGCCAAAACGAGAATGCGGCGAAGATCGATGAAGTGTGAGGGGGTTTCTCCTGATGATTGAGTACCTAAGGAGCTTGGACTCTGAAAGCCACTACTATCGTCTAAAATGAAGTTGCCTATCCACGCCGTGTTTCCTGCGTCGAAGTGGATTTTCTGTTTAGCTCTTGCGGTGGGTGGTAAGCGAGGATAAGGTTCACATAAATGCTCGACTAGGGATTAGTCCGTTGTCCCTACCTCACCGCACACACGGTTGTTGAATATTAATTGACTGAGACTCGCGCTTAACGTCCTTTTGACCAACATCTCCACTGTTTTCAGACGCCCTGTAGCTTGACCACAGCTCAAGTCGGTGGAAGCTCAATCGCTGTGTTCGAGGCGTTCCTCCCCCGATCTCTTCCCTCATTGTAGACCCTCCTCTCCCAACTCATGATCACTTTCCACAAGATGCTGGCGGATAAGATCAGGACGATCATACAGAATATGACGATGCCGACTACAGTCCCGGTGGACATTCTCGCCACAGTTCGAGGGCCGATGACGACGGGAAATATGGAATGTGTAAGACGTGTAAAGGATCGTGTCGTGAGATGCCAAGACAGAAGGAGTGAGAGGTTGCTCAAATTGCGGTACGAATCAGGATATTGCTGAGTGTGCAATTGTACAGCACTGGGATCCCTTTTGGACGATGGGCGGCTACGGCGCTTTTGAACAAGCGGGTCGGCTTCGTGAAAAGAATTGGCATGTGGGGAAAGATTGGATTGAAAGGTATAAGTCTTCCGAATATGTATTACTCCTAGGATGGTAAGAGCGCTATCTTCACGCTGCACTTGATGGAGATGTGCAGAAACAACAACAATGTTGAATCCGTCAATGCAGAGTGAGATGTATGGCGCGCGTCGTCGATGCTAACAAATGAAAGCTTTGTTGGAGTGGTGGCGCTGTTCCGTAGCGAAGCAAGATAGGAAAGCCAGGCGCGTTGGCGGAGTCCCAGCCGATACCTGGCACTGGTGTTGGAAGGTGAGTCATGGCTGAAGTGTTCAAGGCGTATTTGGTGCGCGTGTGAAAACTTGCATGCTCTTTTTGCAACACACTTCCGCGCCATGCTCGACTTCATCGCGACGTAAACTCCATCAACCCTCGCCCAAATTTTTCCCTGACGCTCTGATCTATGGTGCTGAGCGTCAATCTGCAGCCTTCTAAGATAGCCGTTCTAGCTGATTGTAACAGATGTGGGTTGGCGTTGCTCCGTTCTGCTGCTAATAGGAATTTGTAGAGCGCTGTCTTGATTGCGGATGCCTTGACCGAACCTGTTCTGAACTTTACCCTCCACACCAATAGCAGCCTTGCTACGCGAACCACACTGTAGGCGAGTGCAAAATTCTCTTTATGATAAGTCCAACCCAGGGGCCCTTCGATGAAAAGTCGGCTGTCATCTGCATGGTGCTCCAAATTCGCTGTGAAGTCACGAAGACCTTTCATGACCCAAGTGTACATGTGCTGCAACAGCGCCACCGCAATTCCTCCTTGGTTCCATATCGTCGGGACGAGAGCTTCAATCATGCGTGCATAATCTGCATATTCAGAAGTCTGATCTCTGTAGAGATTTTGGTCTTCCTGATCGAATAACGCAACTCGTCGGCGGAAAGTCTGCTTCATCCTGCTCTCCACTGAGGGACACTCCAAACGCGAGAAAAACAAGGCTACGCTAGTATCACCACCTGTCAATTTGGCAACGAGATACACAACAAGAGCACCAACTTCCTCTGTGTAGCGATATGCACGGATTAAATGATCATAGTGCAGTTGCTTGGCGACTGAGGGTATCTGGAGGTTCTCAGTCGTTGAGTCTTTCTCTATGGCCAAAATTTGAGCGACAATGGAGCCCCCCAACGTACGAAGATCCTCTTCGTCATCTGTCAACAGATCCTGCACAAGCAGGTGCATTTTCAACTCAAACCTAGGATGATGGGAAGAGGACCAGGATGGACGAAAAAGCAAGAGAGCTTCTGCAACAGCCAGGCGAGTGGAATAAGGTTTGTCGTCGCTTAGAGCGTTGCGCAGTCTGCAATAAGCTATATGCAGCTGCCTTTCCGAGTACTCTGTGGTTGCCTTTTTGAGCTCCGTACCCAGGTAAAAGCCGTAAAGACGCAACACCGATTCCTCGGATAATGGGCCAGTCACAGATTCATTTAAGAAGGTTAGATTTAGCCTTGGTTCCGTACTATTGAGGAGAGACATGGAATAGTGGGCGCCGTGTGTTAAAATCAGGAGCTCGGAAAGAGATTTTAGCAGCTTGGACTGTTTCTTGGGAGTCGTGACAGAGGCTAGCTGATCTTCATAATATCTGAACTTCGCCAAATCCGTCCATGGTGAAAGTCGAGAGCTAAACAATGAGACAGACGTGAGCCTTAAGTCGTCGTCATGAACATCGTTCGGGTCTGGATAATGCTCTATTTCTCGTGCCTCGATTTGAGTCGATGTTGTCCGCCCATTGTACTGATACGTCTGTACAAGATTTTCGATTGATTTCCTCAACAGAGCATTCGTCGGTGTGGCTTGAAGTTCACACAGATCATTAGAAAAAAGCGTCCGCACATGCGCAAGATCCTCAAAGGGTGCAAAGAGTGACATAATGTCAACAAATGCTGCCTTCGTGAATGGACACGAGTTTCGTTCGTACAGTCTCGGAAAAGAATCATGGACCGTTCTAAACAGATCTACAGCTTCCGAGCGGTCGGAATGACCGACTTTATTGAAAGCATAAAGTTCATCTCTGCTTCGAGACTCGGTAGCATTTGCACGATGTCGGGCAAGTATAACGTATTTCGTAGCCAGTAATCTGCCGTGAACCACGTTTTGGTTGCTGGAAGATGACTCTAGAATGCATCGAATGGTCACGTTAGCATCAGTATGTGCAACGAGTGCTGCGAACGTCCTGCTTGCCATGTCCCGAACGACCCATTGTGTGCTTCCTGTAAGGGAAAGGACAAGGTTTTGGATCTCTTCAGCCTTTTCTTTCGGAGGCAACGTCCTTTGGAGAATATATAGGACTGGAAATATTCCCTCTGCGGTCCTTTGCTGCTGCTTGATTGCAAAAGCAGCATTTTTTCCAGAATCGACAAGTGTATGACCTGCTTTTAGCAAGGCCAAAATGATATTAAGAAGGTTAGGGTACTTATTGAATGAAATTTTTGGAGACTTGAAAATGACGGGTTCGTCCGGTACCTGGCTCTCATGTGTTCCAAGCAATCGATCGGTCAAGGCCCGGAAGAGCATTAGACCACAATTCCGGATCGCCCAACTTTGAAACAATCAGTCGACTCCTCATGATGCATGGTACCATACTCACACGTCTGCATTTAGGCAATGGCTCACAAGATCAAAGCCCATTTCTACATAGTGCTCGGAGCTTTGCCCAAGTTTCGCAACGCGGAAGATGTCTTTTAAACAATTCAGAGCATGAACCTGGACCAGCTCGTCCTCGTTGATCTTGGAGCTATTCGTGTTTGCTCTTGCTACAAGCTCTAGATCTCTGATAGCGTGGGCGAAACGTGGCCCGGTAGGATCAGCACTCAAAATACCTGTAATGAGTGACGGAATTCCAGCGGAACGTCGCGTAACCACAGATGCTTGGTCTCGAATGGCGACCAGAGCTCGCTACGCATGTTAGCTCTTTGCTTCGGATGAAGAGGAATACTGTCAGACCTTATACCAAATGTCGAGGTAAGCTTGCATGACTGGGTCAGCGGAGTTGCTGCACTTTGCACAACAAGCCCCAAATGCCTGAGCAACGGTTGAAAAGGCGCCACGGTGCCTCAATTCTACAAGTTGCTCAAAGCATAAGTTGCCCAGCCTGAGCAAGTCCTCTTGTTCTTCTTTGCTGGCTGATGCCTGTGCGCTCGGCACTTTGTAGTCTACTAGTGCTCGCAGCAAAAGGCTACCGTTCGTGAATAGTGTGTTTCAGCTTGGAATCAGTGCCCATACCTTGCTTCCTTCAAGGCTCTCCAGCAAAAGCTCAGAATGCTCTTCGTATCAAGGTCCGCCTCCTCGATATCTTCCGGCATATGCCCTTCTGGTGCATCGCTGCAGAGGACATCGTGGACACAATGCCATACATCCTCAAGAGAAGAAATAATGTCGAGCTGAAGCTTTCGGGTCATGGTGAAACAAGGAGCTTGAGGATCATCAGACCTGAGTGCACTGGAGGGAACTTGGTCCACGATGTACCTGCACATGGTGAGAGAGTACAAAATCCATTCGGGCTGATATGTACCTAAGACTTGACAAGAGACCGTGCATTGGAAATGCATCGATGGCGTTGGCAAGGTCGGATTTTGCAGCACCAATACTTCTTTTTAGAGATTTAGATAGTCCCTCTAAAATCGCGGTCCTTGCTTTAAACCACACTGTAAGAATACTTAGGGATTCCGTGCGCTTCGGCGTGGATGAGATGTCCGGTAGATTGGCGAGTAGGGCATAAGTTTGGGCGACGCCATCTGCATGATCGGCACGTCCACTCCTTAACATCAAAGTCTCGGCCTGGGTAAGGAACGTCCGTAACTTATCAGCTGTGATACATTGCTGCTGCCCTGTTGGTCTTTCCATGGCGAGAACCAATATCGTTGCGGCCGAGCATCTGATATCATCGTACGGGTCTATTAGGAGATTGAGCAGTAACTCAACCAAAGTTCCGTCTATCAATCTCATCGTGAAGGGCCATTTAATCTGCGCTTGGGCTTGTTTCGAAAGATCCTCTTGAGGGATAGAAGAATCCAAACCTGATCTCAGCAGAATCAGGATCACTTTTAGCGCGCAAATCCGTCTTTGATATGGTGCTGTTGGTCTCAAATCGTCGAGGACAAATTTGTAATACCAACGTACGAAATTCAGGTGCGCCTGCAAACGACGGGCTTCGTCTCCATTGATGCCCTTTAATTCATGCTCGAGTTGATCTAGTGTCAGGACTATGGCAGATCGAGCCAGACAATTTCGCTTCAGTGCAGAGGTAGCTGGCCGGAGACGGTCAAACAGCTTGCGGGTCAAGCTCAGCAGCTCACCACGAAACCTGGCATCGGGGTCGACATGAAAACAAGGCAAGGTTTTTTGCAAGCACTTGAGCGTGGCAGTGGCAAACGGCCGAGTGACCGAGACTGGAGAGATGAGAAAAGAAAGGCCAGCAAGTCTCCTGGAAGCAGAAGCATCTGACATGAGCTTCGTGATACAGTCTTCGGGAAACAGGATGGTCCCACTCTGGGTGTTGATGCCGAGAGATCGACCGGCATCTAATTCTTGTACAATTCCAATTTCCTTGGCTGTCAGGAGCGCGGCAAAAAGAAGTGACATTTCTAAGTTTTCCTCAATGCGTGAGTTTGAGCCTGGCGTGCAGCTTCCCGCACAGAGATCGAGACCAAGGTGGGTCTCGATGCGTAGTAAACTGAGAAATGTGACCACATGGGATGGACTCAGCTTGAACAGGGCAGGGAAAACAAGATGCTGAAAGGCTGGTATGGTATGAGGATGACGACAAGCGACGGCAATTGTTGGTTGTACCCAAACAGGTACTACGCTCTCGGTGTCACGAGCGGACCTATTCGTCTGCTGCATCATGATCATTTTCTTGCAAATGGCGACAGATACATGGGCTGCCGCTGAAGCTTTGTCCGCATTTGAAAGCCACTGCAATGAAGCAAAAAGTAAGTATTGGGCGACACGCTCCATGCTCTGAATGTCCAATGTCTCATTGATGTTGAACCGCGCCCATTGGCCAAAGGAATTGAGGAGATGTGGGAGGGTAACGATATCCTTTGAGAGAAGGAGCTCGAGCGTCTGTAATGCAGGCTTGGATCGTAGAGAGCTCTTTTCCTTAAATGCGGTTCCATACGATTGGGACAATATTTGACCCACGGAGGTTTCTCGTTGAGCATTTGGCATGCTTCTAAGGCAAGCACCTATAGTGACAAGAAGCTGTCGCATGGACTTGCCCTTCGCAGCGTGAGACCACTGAAGAAACACATCAAAACTTGATCTCAAGAACTCGTCGGATTGTACTGATGACTGAACGTATGCATGCTCGGAGGCCAGACATTTTTCAACAATTGCGCACAGAGCATTCGTAGCTGCTGCCCTGTAATGTGGAGAAATGCCCATCAATTGGGCCGTCAACAGCACTCTGTGCAATTGTGATGATACAACCCTAGCAGTTTCATTAGCATTAACCTCGCCGAGGAGCTGGCAGGGAGCGGCAATAGAATCTAGTGCAGCCGGTCCTTGAAGGTATCTCTCCACCCCAGTGTCTTGCCAAGGTCACACACTGTGTGCTCAGATCGTGACGCATCTCCGGTATACACTCTAGCAGACTCGAAGCCGGTTTTTCCATGTAGAAAAAGTGGCTTACCTCACTGCATTTGATGTTGTAGCCTAGTGTCCGAGAGTCTTGAGGGCTTCTATTCTGCAAGACATACGGTCTTGCGACGGAGCATGCCCAGAACTGCGACAAATGGCGGATAAGATAGATAGTCCTTACATTTTGACGTAAATGTGGTCATGTGAGTTGTTCGTAACATTTGCGAGGAGGCTGTTGGGATCACTGCTCAGCGCCCGCAGCTTTTCCTCTGTCAATGGTCCGCTGGGAGAACTGGATCCGTCCTCCATCTTCAATAAATCGGGTAGCAAGAAGCAAATGCTGGCGCAAGAGGCGCAATTTGAGGGGCTTCTCTCTCGCTACGACGTTTGTAATGTGATGAAGTCAAGCATCTACAATTTCGTTTCTGTGAGCGGGCAGTATTGGACACTAGTCTGATTTGGGCGAGAGTCACGGAACTTGGGCGAAAAAGTTGCCCTCTACAACGTCAGGCTCGACTTTATTCCTTTCCACCTTATCTACCTAGTCAGTGAAGCAACTCGCCTTGCGGTGGTCGCGGATCGGTCCTGTGAGCGCTGTGCCATCTCAACTCCATCATGACGATCTGGGACTCCTTGACTGGCCGCAAATCCAGCTCGCCTCCCCCTTCTTCCGGCGTAACCCTTCAGGACTCACCCAACGCCTTCCAGCCGCAGAGCTTCGATCCCACCACCGCCCAAGATGTCTCTTCGTTTTTGACTGGTCCAAACACCTTTGATCCATCCCAGCTACACCCTCTGGCAGGTCTGAACCAAGATACCCTCGATTACCTATCCCTAGAAGAATCCGCCCTTTCAGATCTCCCCGGCTCAAGATCAGCACTCCCGTCTCGAGGCTGGTCTGACGATTTATGTTACGGCACCGGCGTGACATACCTCAGCGCTCTCACAATAGGCGGCACCTGGGGCTTGGTGGAGGGTCTCAACAAAACACCGGCATCAGCGGCGCCGAGGCTAAGGCTGAATTCTGCCCTGAACGCAATCACGAGGAGGGGTCCCTTTTTGGGCAACTCGGCTGGCGTCATTGCGCTGGTGTACAACGGCATCAACTCAACCATCGGCTATTATAGAGGAAGGCATGATGCGGCGAATAGTATAGTGGCTGGAGGACTGAGCGGCATGCTGTTCAAAAGCACCCGCGGATTGAGACCCATGATGATATCTGGCGGACTGGTGGCGACACTCGCTGGTGCTTGGGCGGTAAGTTGGGACCTAAATTTGTCATATGAAGGCTCGCTGATTTGTAAATTTCCTAGGTGACGCGGAAAGTCTTGTTCTAGTGCAGATGGGGAGAATCGAACATCTCTTTCATTCTTGAGTATAGACAATGTAGGGGCACAGGGCATTTGTGTTCACTTGGCGCGGCGCTCAAAGTCGGAAACTTTGTTATACTAGATATCGGTCGGGCATCGGTTGGAGTTTTCAGTCCTCTGCCTGCCACTCCCCTCCCACACTTTCGCTGTCTGGCCGAAATACGGCCAGCATCGTGTATTAGAATAACAATATTTCATTATAAGAATACTCGGTTCTGCATCGTGGTGATGGAGCAGGCGGAATATTGGAAACAGGTAAATTTGCACTAACTCTCCAGTGACACGGAACCACCATGGGGCTCCAGTCACACTGACCATTAAACCTCAGAAGCCTGGAATCACTTCTGTCTGCCGGCATGCATTATGTTTCTCTACTGATCTTTCGCCTGGCAACGCATAACACCACAACAAGCTCTCACTTCTGTTCACAATCCAAGAATTACTACTCTGTAAGCTCTTCCCTCCCACCGATTTCCTTGATCCAGTTGCTTGGCGTTCGTTGTAACTCCTTTGCCTTTCGTTCTTTTTCGCACAAGTCTTCAATTCGCTCGACGATGTCTCGGCCGGGTGATTGCAAGTGGGAGCCAGTTGACGAAGCATTGATGGAGGCAAATTATCTTGGCGGTGGGGGTCTCCACTTCATGTCAACTTACGGCTGCGTCTATCATATTTTCCACCTCTTGTGCTTAGGTGTCAAAGCCGGACGTGGAAATGGTCGGACGGTCCACTGTCGCCCGGAAATGGCGTTCGGTATTGCCTGCACGCCCCAGGAAGCCGGCCCCACGTACCAACACATGTATCAAAGATGGTGCGAAGCAAACACTGCTTCAGGCGAGCCCTATGATACGCTTCGAAGTAAGCTGCACGACATATTGACGCTCAAGACCGAGGACGGTGTTGTTTTCCACCCTAAATTTCTTGGCGCTTGTCAGGCAGCTGCCCATGTGCTCTCTACAGGTACACAAGATCCAGCTATGAGGAGCAATGGTCCGGTGGATATGGATCGCCTTATAAAGGTCGCTCAAGCCACCTTCGTACGCTGGTGCAGCGCTTACGAAACAGACGAAGATCTCGGGTACAAGCTGAACGACTTCAAGATTGTCAATCTATTCTACCGGCCAACGGACCTTTGGCTTGGAGTACGCTCCAGTCCTCGGCCTCTTGAACATTCTGGTAAGGTTGTGTGGGGCATCGAGGGAGCTGGAGAACCACAAACCAGCTCGATTCCGGGTGGACAGCGTGTCGACGCAGGGGCGCTTATGCCTAGAGGCTCGTCATCTATCCGCGATCCTACCGCGCAAATAGACCTTGATGGATTCAATCCACCGCTGAGAAACATGCAGTCATCACAGAGCAGAACTCCTGAAAAGTTCACGGAAATTCCTCCGACATTTGCTATGTACGCGCACAAAATGGCCCAGATGCAAACCGTCTCGAGAGATAACCTTCCAATGAAGAGCCTCGACCAACCAACAAGGCTGTCGCCCGATCATCAGCTGCAAACTAGTTCGTCAAATATGACCTCAACTGTCGAAGAAGCTCGACAAGTTGACCGACAAGCATCAACCGCGTCGGCAGACTTGCGTAGGCAACCCATCGACTTGGGAATCATAGAAAAGTCAATATGTGAGTAGGTAAAGAGCAGTGGTCCATCCAATGTACAAGCAGTTGCTAATTCTTTCGAAGCTCAACCAGAAGCTGACGACCAAAGACCGGCGAGACAGCAGGGACGGGATTACTATTCATTACCCGATACACCGATAAACTTGCCTACGCATACTAATAAATCTCATTTGAGTTCTCCAATGGCGTCAGATCTCCCCACACAGCCTCGGGGAAGCGATTCTTCCAAATTGTCCATCTCCCAACAACAGCGCCGTCCTTCTCACAAATCACCTGTGCAAGGGTCAAGTTCAACAACTGAAAGGCAGCAAACGCGTGAAGTAGAGCCGACACCAGGCTCTTTATCACCGTCTACCGATGAGCGAAGGGCCGACGATCTGCCTCTGCAGTGATATAAAGCCATTCAATACGACAAGAGAACGAAGTAAGCGAATTTGGGTCGAGATCATGATGGCGGCATCTGTGATTCTGGGCGTAACTTGTCATGGATGGAAAAGGACAACATTTGTATGCTTAGGTGGTATTTCATGTATTAAACGTGTGACTCCCCTGCAAGAGGCGCAAGCAAGACACGAAAAAATAGTAACGCAACTGAGAATCACAAATCTCTAAGGCATGACGTAGTGGCATACCCAATCTGCTCTAACAACCGCGCTTCGCGACATTTGGCACTTGTCCTGGAACGCGCTTTCTCGTCGGGCGTGGCCACAACAAAGCACTATTATCACGCCTTTTACGACTTCCCTTCGTATCGAGGTACTTAATGCTGTCACCTCCGTTCTTAAACCCAAAGTAGTGTTACTGCACAAGTTATAGCTCAGTCATAAATATGTCAAGATATCTCTTAACCAATGCAGACGAGGTCATCTCTGCAATTGTGGTCAATCTGCAGACGGAAGGCCTCATCCCCTTTTCAGATGCGATTGATGTTGACGGCGACGTCTATGGACTTTGCTTTAAGGGAGACCCTGCTGTTCTATTCCGCGAGCCAATGCCGTTGGATGCGGATCATGGCCTCAACTTGCAAGCCGAACTGGACACTGTCGACCAAAAAAGATTGTGGCAGGACTCGCTCGCACAAAATCCTGGGCTCAAAAGGAAAGTCGAAGAGAAACTAGATGGCGATCTCGTCGATGGTCTTGAAAGTATAAGGCAGAAGCCGCTTGAGGAAAAAGTGAAATATTGGTTTCAAAAAAAGCACCCGGAGGCGCCCCTCAAGCGGTATGAAGAGGATACATTCTGCATTAGAACGATAGCCGAACTCAACAACGACGGAACTCCTGCAAGTCTTAGTCAAAAGTACGTTCCCTACGACACGACCTGGTTTGATTTTCTGCAAATTCTCAAGCTGGACTCGATCACATACGATTTCAGGTCGGAGGAGTATAGCAAAGGATACACTATCAGGGATGGGCCATGGCAATACCAATTTGTTGAAAACCATCAAGCTTCTGGCGTCAGCAATAGCGGAGATGAGGCTTGGGAGAAGCTAGCAGACGAGCTGCACTATCGCGACATGAAGAAGGCACTCAGAAAAGGAGACGGTGCAGATGTTGAAGTTGTCCTTCGCCACGTAGGTTTCATTATTACTTGTTTACTTAGCTCCCGCAGCCAGGTCGCAGAGGCTGATCAACTCGGCATTTAGGAACAGACTTCGATACAATCCCGGGCTCTGAAGGCTGAATATGACGACCACTGGGCATCTATTGACCGTGCATGTAGCCAGATTGTTGATGAAAATGGAGATCCCTACTTTGATTCTGACTCACGTGACCTGGGCCTCTGTGGACTATTGAAGCTCGGAATGAGAGCGATTCGTCGGACAGACCGAGAGCGCAGGAGAGCTAGAGGTGAACTCAACGAACAGGACAGACAAGAGGATCGAGAGGACAAGGTGTGGCTGGAGGAAAGGAAGGGCTACTGGAAGAAAGTTGATCAGGAAAGGGCAGCAAGGAGAGGAGAGGTCAAGAAAGTTAAAAGTATTTAGGGCCACCAGGAAGCTGTTCAGAATGGAAAATAAGCTGTAGAGGGTGAGAATGTAACTGGTAGAGGAAACACGGCACCCACTGGGACTGTGGAGAAGTTACCAGCAAGACACGGATGTCAAGATGCCGGGCAAACGTCTGAAAGCAGATTGGGGAGGGCCCCGGGAGGTTGGAATATTCAGAGCGACAAGATCGGAAGAGAAAACCTGAGGACACAAGCCTTGCAACTACCCTTCCAAAAATTATTGCATCGGATAGGAGTGGAAGAGACGACCAGGGCCACTGATGCTGTGCTCTCGCCGTTGCGGTCGAACTATTATGGTAACACCTCTTTTCAATCACACCTAACTGACCAGCTACTTCACTGGCGAGTAGTAGTACACTAGGCACGTGTCGTGCGCCAAGTTCTTGGCGGCATCAATCAAGAAATGGAAGAGTTCTTAAAGTCTAGGCGTTATGACTATCAATATACATGTTGCAATGACAAGATTCTTCAAACTCACATGCAGCATGGGCAACTCGCAGAAATAGTGCTTCATCTAAGTGGATCGTTTCCGACTTCACCCCATCACACAGATCATGCGTTGGTGCTCGTGACGAAACCACATTTCTCCACATCCTAGGTCTCAACGTCTTTGGAAAGATTCGCTGCTGTTACTTTCTTTCAGCTGAAGCACATCACACGCTCATTTGCTATAGTCATCGACCCACATTCACTGCCCCAACATCGATATGCCAATATCATTCCCTGGGTCCAGTCCTATCAGCGAGGAGCCGAGGCATTTTCTGAAGTCTCTGTGAGTCTTGGGAAAGATATCTGCTTCTATGCCTCTTACTTCTCGAACCGAGACAAATAATGGCTCGCACAAGCCCATACTGGGCCAATCACTACGATGATCATTGGCTACTGATTGAATACGCTAACAGAGGTCGTCGTCGTGAGTTAGATCGCCTCACAGCTAGGGGAAAGGACATTTCTCCGGAACTCCGCAGTCAGAAGAGGGAGGACTGGAATGCTTTTATGAAGACCGTACGAGCGTCTGGTCAGGAGAGCTCTGATCCCAAACCACCAGTATCGCAGACCCGCCATGAGTCCATACTAGGACCAAAAAAGACCTACGATCGTATTGCTAAGACGACTAGCGAGCAAGCTTCATCGGTCTTACGCCGTAAGGTGCTACATGCTGAAAGTACAGACTTCAGACAGTCCAGCCGAGATCAAACTTCACCTGTACCTCCCATAAAGATTGCAAACTCCCGTCCTAACGAATCCAGTCCATCAGTAGCTCCAGCAACTCTGGATGCTCCGACGTCTTTATTTACACCCCAGCCATTACCGAGTACCCTCGATCACAAAGGGTCTGGTCCCGGACGTATAGCAATCCAGAGTGGTTCCAACGGTGTTTTCCCCAGGCAACCTCTTTCGAGATTGTCTCTCGAGGTAGCTCGGAACGATTCTCAGCACAGTGTCTCAAGACCAGTCGTCCAAAGTTCGCCAAGGCAATATGCATCTGAGACAACAAGACCATTCACTGATGGCCAGCGTTCTGCTGAGAGCATGAGTGCTGTCACGGAACCCACCGAGTTACGACTGAGCTATTCGGTTCGATTCAAGAGAGAGGTCGAACGAAGTAGCTTCATTAAACCCTTGGGGGACAGTGAACCTGGATCTTGCGAACAGAAGCCGATCGATCTTACTGAGGAAGCTGACGATGAACTTGGTTCTAGCTTAGGGTCCGGCTTCGCTGGAACCACCGGAAGGCTGCCCCAACCAAATGAATCGGGAAATTGGAAAGAGGGGGAGGAGAAGAGGAAGAGAAAGAACAAGGAGAAGCAGCCACAAGACGCAAAGCGAGAGGGACTGGGACGGGCAACGGAAAGAGGTCGAACGCAGTTTGATGACAAGCAGAGCCTCCAGAGGCAAGAGACAGAGAAGAAGAATCAGGAGAAAGAAACCAATGGCAAGCTAGAAGAAGAGAAACTGACTTGGCGAAAGAGACGGCCTGACCGTGAGCGGACTTCAGTAGGACAGAAAACTCACAACTCATTTTTACTTTCCAAGGGAAGGTCTGCTGAAGAATTGCTCACTAATTGGCTGACAAGGGATACGCCACAGAGTGACCGTTCCGAAAGTCGAATCAAGCCTCTGGCCGCGCAAGCGCGTGTTGAGGGATTTAACAGCGCTGATCAACATGATCTGTCACCGAAGCGCGCAGAACCCACATTGGATTGTTTAGCAGGCCCGCCTCGGAGATATGGAGCCATGGCGAGGACGTTCCAGCAGGACGATAGCGATTCTGACAGTAGCAAAGGCCAGAGCGATCAACTTACCGCCTCTGCATGTGATAGCGACGAGCGGAAACGAGCTCTTGGTGCAAAACGCCTATCTGCTACAGAACTCACAGCAAGCAGCTTCTGTCAGCACGAGCAGGTACGAGACGAGCAAGGCAATTGGCATAAGGAGCTGACGCTTCCAATTATTGACAAGGCGAGCGGCCAGAGGAACGGAGAAGTGAGTGGTATGGATATCGACGCACTGAACTCTGAACAGCGAACCAAACTCGAGGAGACGCCATGCATGAATTCCGAATATGCTAACGACACAACTACCGGCACCAACGATTTCAACAAGGACTTGAGTTCAACATCAAGTATTTGTGGCACCCAAGTTCCAGAAGGTAGTCATCCGCCTACACAAAATAATACGTCAGCAGCGAGGATCCCTAGCCGGGCAGATGGATTGGGAGATATCTCTTACTACCCACATTTCCCAGGAATCAAAACATCTAATCGACATCTTTGCGCGCCAAAAGAAGGCTGCAAGCCCTCTCCTGGCGTGACACCGGTCCAAGAAACCCCACAGATTGCCTCTACTGTGAAGCATGTAGGCGATGTCACGACACACATGAACAACCGAAGTCTGTTCATAGCACAAAAAGAGGAAAGGCCAGCAAGGAAAGTTGGAGTTGAAATCGAAGCCACAGGTGGCATTGCGAACACGATGGGAAAAACACAAAATATGCGAGGGGAGAAATTCAAAGGAAGCAAGGCTCCACGAACGGGTCTCAGCGATAGAAGTAAAGAGCAGTGGAAGCAGAAACTCGATAGAGAGACAGAAGACCGTGAGGGAAGGCGTGCACTTCTTGCACGTCGGGAGGGTGGAGAGATCGCACAACGGAAAAATGCGATGCAACGGATTCATCCAGATGAAACACCACAGTATGGTGGGGTGGATGGCAGAACAAAGAAGGCCTTGGCGCCAGAAAGACGGCCAGAAGGACGGGCTCTAGGGCCACAGCCAGATTACTCACCATTTGCAAATGTTCCGCCGGCTCGCGGTGATGAGGCGGATCCAGAGACACAGCAAAAGCGCGCCGAGGCATTGTTCCGATGGCGTCAAGAAGGCCTGTTCTACAAAGAGATCATCAAGAGATGGACTCAGCTCACGGGCAGGACCAGGAAGGAGCAGACGCTGAGAGCGTACTACGAAAGACTCTGTGAATCAATCGGAGGATCACTTGCTGTCTCGAAAGAATCGAGAAAGAGAACCTCCCAGCCATGTGGCCTGTCAAGGTTCGATAGCGGCCAGGTCGACTTCAGTCCGCACATGAGGTCATGTAAGAGAGTACGGTTCGATGAGCGACCACGCATTAGGGAGTTCAGCCGTGATGAGAGCAGCAGCCTTGACAATGAGCCCAATGCACGCAGCTGTCCCATACCTGAGCAGCCTGAAATCCAACGGTTACCAATTGTTGGTGGCGGAAAGAATTTGGAGTTGGTCGAAAGGCTGTACCGCGAACGCCAAGAGGAGCGCCAAAACGATGAGCGGGATATTACTGATGATTTAATCCCTGAAGAGCGGTCGAGCGCAGAAGCAGCTCGTGAGCAATCACCAATCACTGAGGCAGACCTCACCTACTGGGCCTACGTTGTGCAACGCAAAGGATGGTCAATCGACGAAGACGACGAAGACGACATGCCCTGGACTCAGTGCGGCGATGCCCACAGTTCCTTACATGTTGCCAATCTGGTAGCTGGCAAAGAAATTCTCCAGCAGCGTGGCGCTCCACATCCCATGTTTCCGGATCCTGACAAGTGGGAGGTGTGTAAGGACGAAAACGGGCTCCAGAACTACCTGGTCGTCTCGGACGATTATTGCGTCCTGGTTCGAGTAGACCGGATATTAAGGACGACTAGAGATGGCATAGCACCCGACACCAAAGTCGGTTGGTTGAAGAACGCGGTTTATGAGGTCAAATACGAGACGGGCGAGCAACTCGACCAGGGGCAACAACAGGTCAGAGTAGTCCCTGAGCTTTTTACTATACCCGACCAGGCCAATCGGGAGGCTGCTAACAAATTGATTGATCTGTCAGTATCGCCGAACAGTCAAAGGATTGAGGACGTCCAGAGGCGAATTGAGAGCAGAAAGCAATTGGATGATTTTCTGGTAACTCTGGACGATGCAAAGGGGCTGTTTGAAGCAGAAGACGACGAAGAAAAAGGGGTGAAAGTGTGGGTAGAGAAGAGATACCTCAGGGGGCCCCGAAATATCTAGATAGCTTTATGGCCTTGCAAGATCTTCTTGTTGTGTTTTTCCTTAAAAAAAAATTCGGTGAGCGGACGCACTCTCGAAAGATGTTCGAAGCGAGCCTCAATGTTTTACCAGGGCTCTGTTAGGCAGTTCTATACCAGATTAACGATCCGTCGAATAGCCTTGCTCGCGGTTCATATGTGTATCTGGGGAGGACCTCATTATCCTTGACGACCTTAGGTGCTCAGCTAAGGTAACGATAGCCAACGTGATGTTGACCACAGGTAAGGAACGAGGATCAAGTAGGTAGGATTCTAGTCAGCAGACTGGCACGTGAAATCACGTCAACTGCTAGGAGGACTAACTTACTCCAGATAGTCTCATTGATCTTCCAACGTCATGGCTACCATGAAACAATGTCGATTGGGGCGTTTGATCGCCTTGAGGACGTCCACCACAGGAACTGGGAGCCATGAGTGGCACAAGAAGCCTGAACTTTTCATCTCGTCTACTCCGTCGAAGCCTGGGTATCACACCCGTCCCGAGGAGCGTCCTGGTATGGGCGCGAAAGCCGCAGATCAGGAAATTCCATGAACAAAGCTTCGCAAGAGATCAAGCAGCGACTGCTCAAGCACGGCCCGAGGAACCCAAACTATCTCCGCCTACTGACTCTTCAAATCCAGCACTGTCCTTTCCATGTCTTGACGCTGTTGAATCCCGCTCTGCATCTCTCTCTCAGCGCTCCTTGCGTGGCCCCGAACCATCCTACACCACGGGCAAGCATCAAACGTTCCATTCGCACCTCCCACTCCTATTAGACTGGGGAGGCATCTTGCCCGAATTTGCCATCGCCTACGAAACGTGGGGACAATTGAATAGCAGCCGATCCAACGCAATTCTTCTCCACACAGGCCTCTCGGCATCAAGTCATGCACATAGCACCGACACAAATCCCAAACCCGGCTGGTGGGAGAAATTCATTGGTCCAGGTCGTCCACTGAACACGGACGAATACTTCATCATCTGCACAAACGTCATCGGCGGCTGCTACGGTAGCACGGGGCCTTCATCCCTCGATCCGGCGAACGGCCAGCACTATGCAACCCGCTTCCCTATTTTGACTATGGAAGACATGGTCAGAGCGCAATTTCGACTGCTGGACTACATGGGTATCAAACGCTTGTATGCAAGTGTGGGCAGCAGTATGGGTGGCATGCAGAGTTTGGCTGCGGGCGTGCTGGAACCAGAGCGAGTCGGCAAGCTCGTCACCATTTCGGGCTGCGCAAGAAGCCATCCGTTCAGTATTGCCATGCGACATACGCAGAGGCAAGGTAAGCACCGTCTCTTGATTAGAGCCTTCTTTGCTGGCGATTCTTTCCGAAAATAAGCTTCTCTCCTAACCTTTCCTCAGTCCTTATGACCGACCCTAATTGGGCCCGCGGTTTCTACTACACAAGTACCATTCCTCCGCACTCCGGCATGAAGCTTGCCCGCCAGATCGCCACCATTACATACCGCAGCGGACCCGAGTGGGAGCAGCGCTTCGGGCGTCGCCGCGCCGACCCTTCCAAACCGCCTGCCCTGTGTCCAGATTTCCTCATTGAAACCTACCTTGATCATGCGGGTGAGAAGTGGTGCCTCGAATATGACGCAAATAGCCTGCTCTACGTCTCCAAGGCCATGGACTTATTTGACCTTGGTGCCACGCACCAGCGAGAGATGAGCCGATTACGGCGTGAGAACGAGGTCAAGGTGGAGCAGCTCGCGCACGGGCAGCGCAGGCGCGACGCGGTGGCGGATCTGTGCAATTTGACCCTTCCGTCTAAGCCATACGAGGAAACCGTGACAGTGACAGTGGACATGTCCGCGCCGGTCGAGCATCCCAAGTCCGCCGCCGCCGGGGTAATCGATCCAATCGACCCAGATCTTGTGGAGGGCCTGCAACCTCTGGCGAAGTCACAGATTCCGACTTTGGTGCTCGGCGTGGCGTCGGACGGCCTATTTCCTGCGTGGCAACAGCGGGAAATTGCGGATGCACTGCGTGCAGCGGGGAGCAGAGTGACGGAGCATCGAGAGCTGGGCATGGAGAGAAGTTTGTTTGGGCACGATACCTTCTTGCTGGACTTGGAAGGCGTGGGAGGCCCGGTGAAGGAATTCCTGGGATGACTGAGGCTTCACTGAAGGGGACTTCTATTTGCAGACTGCAATGCGTGGATCTGGCGTTGAGGCAAAATTCAAGGCTTCTGAACAAGCAATTGGGCGGCGTTGGAAGGAGTAGCTGTGAATAGAGAAGAGTGACAAATGCTGCAGATAGCATCACTCAGCGATCCCACATCTCTTATTTTGTTAGATTAGAAGACGGGAATGCTCGTTCCCAGACTGATTACTCGATGCAGCTGTGCATGATTAGGGATTGTACAGTAGGCCCCTAATGGTATCAGTCG
The DNA here is from genome assembly GCA_021031095.1 of Bathelium albidoporum. Lineage (NCBI taxonomy): Eukaryota > Fungi > Ascomycota > Dothideomycetes > Trypetheliales > Trypetheliaceae > Bathelium > Bathelium albidoporum. The sequence goes on along the minus strand of JAGFVP010000032.1, from coordinate 103,167 downwards.
GAAATAGCGTCTCGTTCACGCTCCTCTTGCGCATGAAGGGGTAGGCCTGGGTTGAGGAGAAGCAGCAGTCCGTTAAAAAAAAATTAACATTCAAGGATGTCCTCCTAATAGTAACTTTCCCAGGGCACACAGTCTCCACGCGCAATACTGTGATAATACGTGAACCATCTAATCTCGGGGTAGACCCCTTTGCCAGATGCTCCTGCTCATTTGTATCCCATGATGCTATTCCACCGACTCTCTCCATCATGACCACATGTTTCCTAAGCTGTTCTACATCGCATCCACGAAATCATCTTCGTCCTCGTCACTCTCCACCACCTCCACATCCACCCTCTGCTCGCCTTCCTGACGTACCCCTGCCCCTGTCCCAGCACCAGACTCGACCGCCGGTGCCTCAATCTTGACCCGTTTCGCCCCACGTTCACTGGCCTCATCATCCGAATTCCGACCCGACACGTTCGCTGAGCTATCTTCAGACGTCAGGCCCGAAACTGGGTGCGCAGCTTTGACAGCAGACACGCCATTAGGCAGCGGTTTGACTGCCGAAGTCCCCTGCGCTGGGTCTGTAAAGGTGACATCCTCAAACTCATCGTCATCGTCATCGTCGTCCGCATCGGTATTGGATGGCTGCGAGGGCGAGTGCGTGTTGTTACCATCGGCCTCATTCTCCATCATCTTTTGCAGGTTCGCGAAGTATCCGTCGAGGTCGGCGGTGCTGTTAGCAGCGGCATCCTTCACGGCCTTTTTGCTATCTTCAACATCTTCGGTCTTGAGCCCATTGGACATGACTCCGGCGCTGATGCCGTTGGCTCCTGAATCAGTTGTGGGTGGCTCGTGCGAGCCGGTGTTGTTAAGGCCAGTGACGGTGGAGTGCGTGTGCCAGCTCGGTAGCTGGTTCTGCACGCGCAATTTCTCTTTCCTGTCGCGTTCCTGCTGCCGCCGTCGTTCTTCCTCTTCCGCGCTGGTAGCGCCAACAAGACTGACTTCGACGCGCTCGCGCGTATCCATACCTTTAACTTTCTGAGGGACAACGCGTAACTGCGAATCCACCAATGTTTCGTTCTTCACTCCTTGATCTTCCTTGCCTCGTTGCACCGGGCGTGCATTGGCGAGAGCAGCCTCCCAATCGTTTTCAGGCACAGTTGACGAATCCAATCGCTGCATCAGGTTTAGGAGCGGAGACAGCTGTTGGTTGAGCCTTTGGATGGTTGCATTTTCAGCAACTGCCGGTCCCCCCGTTTCCGCATCATCGTTCGTTCGGAATTGCAATATGCTCTGGCACCTATGACAGCAGTAATTCCCGTTCATGTCCAGATTATCAATCACCTCCATCACTGTCCAATCATTTCCGCACCTTGGGCATACCAACTCTTTCCGCTCTGTGCCGCCAGGAGCAGATAGAGACTCGATGTGCTTGGTCATGCGATATAAGCGGTACTTAATGGCGTCGATGGCCAGATGGAAGTTGATGTAAAAAACGTCGCGGCTGGATACTCGATTGGTTTCGTTCTTCACCTGCTGTGTATGGACATGCAAGAGCCCGTCTGCGCGAAGCTTGCCAGCATACTTGCGCATGGGCTTTTCTTGCATGTTGAGGCATGATGCGAGATCATTCCCGTTGAGGCTATGCAGAGATAATGTCAGCAAATTACGTATTCTGATGGTAAGAGTGCAGGCGAGTGCTGGATGGCATACGCTGAATGCACCATGAGCGCATCTATCACGAGCACATGCTCGATGTCGTAGAAAGCGCGAGCGACGCTCCGGATGAGCGTCTTGGCAAGATCCATAACGGGCGCAAGTGAGACTGGGAGAAGAGAATGGAATCGTTGGCAGGTCGAGACTGATCAAATCTTGAGCCAGTCAAGGCGAGATTCGAGTCGGCAGAAGCACTGAGAGGCGGAGCTGGGGGCAGGCAAGTTGCGAAAGCGGGTGACAATAGGAAGGGCGACAATAGCGAGCGGGATTCAAGGTCCACGGCCTCGACACATGATGACGTGTCTCTCGCTGATGGCTGGAGCCAGGAGAGAGGACATGCGTGGATTTCGACGTTTGAATGTTCAACCGTCCGGCGCACCAAGAGCTCGAAAGTTGGCTCCGCAGAGGATCATTGCCATGGAGGATGGTCGAGCCACTGCTGACATAACGCGGCTCTGCGTACCGACAAGGATTTCATTGGTAGTGTAGCGCTAGTCTCAATGTAGAGCTCAGTGCAAGACCCCAATCTGGACTTTCTCAAAGCTCCATCACACGATGATCAAAATGACTCGATGACCCCTCCGCATTGTGCTCTACGCATTCCCACACTTTTGCTCAAGACCGCTCGTACAACTGGCCGCACTATATCATTTTCAATATCATACAATCTCTCTTCAGTATGGCGGGTGAACAGCCAAATCCATCATCTGGCAATTCCAAGAAGCGGAAATGGGCAAATGACAGCATGCGTTACGGTAGCAAAAGACAGGGAGACAACGGAGATAAGAAACGAGATTTGGGCCGTAAAAAATACAAGTACGCTGCAGCTTGTTCACCTTGAATTCTCAGGCTGACGCCCTGACAAGTCGACAAAACGTAGATAAACGAGAGCGGCATGAGGCCGGCCAAGACAAACGACGCCAACTCCACCAACCGGAGATACGAGACTCGGCGCTACCTAAGCCTTTCCCTGAGGAAGAGGTTGCAGCTGAAGAGCGAAGGCCCAAGCACAAAGTTGCCGTCATGATTGGATATGCCGGGAGCGGGTATAAGGGCATGCAAATGTGCGGCACCCCTGGAGTGGGATTCATACTTCAATCGCTGATCATTCAATAGCAACTGGAGCGAAAAGACCATCGAAGGCGACCTGTTCCATGCGTTTGTTAAGGCTGGCGCAATTTCCAAAGCCAATGCCAACGATCCCAAAAAATCTTCTCTCGTTCGATGCGCACGAACTGACAAAGGTGTCCATGCTGCCGGCAACGTCATTTCGCTCAAGCTTATCATCCAAGATTCGGATGTAGTGGAGAAAATAAACACTTACCTCCCCACGCAAATCCGCGTTTGGGGCATTGAGCGAACCATCGGAAGCTTTAGCTGTTATCAGGCCTGTGATTCTCGGTGGTACGAATACCTAATACCATCACATTGTTTGCTTCCACCACATCCAACAAGTTTCCTAGCGAAGGAGCTGGAGAAGGCGGCGGATGAGGTAGACGATCGGAAGGGCTATGAGGAACGCCAAGCTGAGGTTGCCGGATATTGGCAGTCAGTGGAAGAAACCGACATCAAGCCTATCTTGGAAACCCTCGATGAGAATATACAATTGCGAGTCAAACAAGCTCTATACCAATCGGAAGACGAGTTTTGGCCTAGCGAGAAAAAGGAGGGAATCGAAGAAGATAACGGAGTGGATGACGGAGACACAACTTCGAAGAACAATGCAGAGCTCAGTTCGCAGCAAAATGACGCTATGCATCGGAGCAGACAAGAAAGAGCTAATTTAGACGAAGCGACTGTACCTGAATCGATGGTAGATTCCGGGTATGTCGAACCTTCCCACACTGATGCCGAACCCAGTCCGAGCAAGCTAGAGCTCGCCTCGGACTCTTCTATCGGCCCTGGCTTCGTCAACCGGAGCGAAGCGGAGCCTCCATCTCACCTAAGCGCCAAACCTCCCTCAGCAGATGCCCTGCCTTTTGCAATAAAGCGTTTACGCAACGCCTACCTCACTGCCAAGCGTCGCTGGCGCATCCCCGCCTCTCGAATTGCTCGCCTTCAGAGCGCTCTCGATGCCTACGAAGGCACGCGCAACTTTTACAACTACACTATCCACAAGTCGGGCCACGACCCTAGCGCAAAACGCCACATCAAATCCTTCAAAGTAAGCCCTGCGCCAATACTAAAGCGAGCTCGAGCCTTTCCTGCGGAAGACAGAGCAACAGAAGAATCAGCTGAGCCGGCTAATGGAAATGCCGCCACCGACGAAGATGAAGAAACAGAGTGGCTCTCCATCAAGGTGCATGGGCAGTCCTTCATGATGCACCAGATCCGTAAGATGGTCGGCATGGCGGTGCTTGCAGTGCGCTGCGGCGCTGACGCCGGACCCTTGATCCGGCGCTCATACGACTGGGATGCAAAACTATCGATCCCCAAGGCACCTGGACTTGGTCTACTGCTGGAACGGCCGGTGTTCGAATCATACAACCGGAAAGTCGAGGAGAAGTTCAAGGATCGCGCGGTGATTGGGTTTGAGAGGTACGAAAAGGCCATGGAGGAATTCAAGGAGCGAGAAATTTACGGGCGCGTGTTTGGCGAGGAACAGCGCGACGGCGTGTTCCACAGCTTCTTTTCGCACGTGGACAACTATCGGGAACCGTACTTTTTGTTTGTGACAAGCAAAGGGGTGGAGGCGACAAAAGGGGCCAAGTGTAGGGCTATGGAGAAGGAGGGGAAGGTAAAGGTGACGGATGGAATCGAGAGTGAAGATGAGGAAAGCGAAGGAGAGGGTGCAGGGGGAGAGGGGAGGGAAGGTTGAAGTGTTGGAGAGGGAGATAACGATTGATCTGATTTGTTCTTCCCAAGGTCGTGCCCTTCAGGAGAATGTTCGAGAGCCACGGGAGTGCATAGTTCACGACACTGAGGCATCCGAGGATAGGATAATCGACATTGAAAGAAGCTCTGGGTGGATAAACAGCCGTCAGACAGACTGACGGTGTAGATATCCACGTGATTCAAAGTTCCAGTCTCCGCGCGGTATGGTGTCAAACCATCAATCAGATATGCCGCTCAATTACGTGGTGGACGTGGGTGGGCTTCGGAGGGCGATCCGGGCCGACGTTCAGCCTGAATGGCGGCCGCGTGCGCGCGGGGATAAAAACGGAGCCCCAACAGTCGCCTCCCCCCCGGACCCCACCCCGGACGCCACAGCTCCATTCATCCGCCCACCGTTACACGCGAAGACCCGCCGCGACGCCCAGAACCTGGATGGCGGGAATAAGAATACCGGCCATCCCGGCCACTCGTGACCTGCCAATTCGGTCAAACGCCCAGACGCGCCGCAGCTCATATATACAGAGATGCACGCTGCCGGCTGCTCAACCTCTGCACCTCGCCCGCCGGCACCGCGACTGCGAAGATGGGTTTCCTTCAGACGTTCGTGCGCAACGATGCCATGAAGACGGACCCGCCAGAGGTCTACAACTGGCGCGTCTTTTTGCTTGCTTGTGCGGTGAGTGGCCAGCTACCTGGTCTTCTCTTCAGAGTATTGGCTTTGCAGCTAACGGCTGAGAACACAGTCGTGTTTCGGCGGCACACTCTTTGGCATGGACATTGGCATCATTAGCGGCGTCATCACCATGGACACCTTTGAAGCGTAAGCCTGACCAGACTCGAAGAACCCACCTTCTACGCCATGTTAACATCACATCCCCAGCGCCTTCGGCTACTCCAAGCTTGGCTCCAAAACCGCCATCAAGCTCGCCGACGCCAACCTGTCTGCCAACATTGTCTCCGTTATGCAGGCCGGCGCCTTTGCTGGCGCCCTGCTCGCCTTCCCCATCGCCGACAAGTACGGCCGCAAGCCCGGCCTGCTCACCGCCGCCTTCTTCGCCGCCATCGGTGGCCTGATGCAGGCTGCCTCGAGCGGCAACCTGGGCTGCCTATATGCCGGTCGCTTCATTGAGGGATTAGGGCTGGGCGCGGCGACCATGCTGACGCCGACGTATATTTCGGAGAACGCGCCGCGGGCGGTGAGGGGGATGCTGGTGGGCTTGTATCAGCTGTTCGAAACGATGGGGGCGATGATTGCATTTTGGATTAACTGTACGGTGGCCCTGGTTTCGTTTTTGATCTCCTCATATATCTTTTGCCGTTCATTCATGTCCCGGTAGAAGATGGGCAAACGCAAGGCTAATCGATGTGTCGCAGACGGCGCCCTCCTCAACATCAAGGGCAACGGCCAATGGCAGGTCCCCCTCGCGATGCAATGCCTCCCGGCTGTGCTCCTCTTCAGCGGCATGCTCTTCTGCAACGAGTCTCCTCGCTGGCTGGCTCGCACTGATCAATGGGAGAAGTCAACCGCCGTGCTCTCCCATGTGCGCAAGCTGCCCGCCGAGCACCCCTACGTGCAAGCCGAGCTGGTCGAGATGCGGAAACAGCTGGCTGAGGAACTCGCAAGCGTCGGCGGCAGTCGATCCTGGTGGTCGCTTGCCAAAGAGATGGCGACCATCCCTGGCAATCGCCGCCGTGCCGCCATCTCCATCTTCCTCATGATCTGCCAGCAAATGACGGGCACGAACGCCGTCAACTACTACGCCCCAACTATTTTCACCGACCTCGGCGTGACGGGCAACGCCAACTCCCTCTTCGCCACAGGCATCTACGGCATCGTCAAGATGGTTTCATGCGGTCTCTTCCTTGCCTTTCTCGCCGATACGCTCGGCCGCAAGAAGAGCTTTATCTGGACAGGCATCGCCATGGGCATTGCCATGTTCTACCTCGGTTTCTACGTCCGCTTCGATCCGCCCAAGGCCGGTGCCAGTGTACCGCCCGCCGGCTACGTCGCGCTTGTCATGGTCTATCTTTTCGCTGCCTTCTTCCAGCTTGGCTGGGGTCCCGTGTGCTGGATTTACGTCTCTGAGATTCCGTCATCGCGCTTACGCAGCCTCAACGTCAGTTTAGCCGCTGCGACGCAGTGGCTCTTCAATCTTGTCGTCGCCCGCTCGACGCCCGTGATGCTCGACACCGTTGGCTCGAACGGGTATGGAACGTACTTTATTTTTGGCTGCTTCTGTTTTGGCATGGTCGTCTTTGCCTTCTTCTTCGTTCCTGAGACCAAGGGCATCAGCCTGGAGAGAATGGATGAACTATTCGGGGTGGCAAGTTTTGATGACGTTATTGATGTCGGCGTGGCGGCTCAGCATGCGGCCATGGATGAAAAGGATGCGGCAGTGCATGTGGAAGGGATCTGACTCTGTAGATGCATTTACTGGTAGGACATACTCCCACTGGATTTTTGGATTAATAGCAGCAATTGTAACATTTTGGCTGAAATACTTTTTTGCGCTATATCAATCACCCAGCTTTTACCTGTTGGACTTCTACTCAGCGAAATAAAAGCATCTTCTTGGGTACTAACAAATCAAGGGGGAATGATCCCTCTCCGGGGCGTCAAGCCTTTTGCAAAACAGAGACAAAGCAAGGGCATTAGCCAACGTAGGCGCACGATACACACATATCCTGCAAATCTGAAGCCCTCGGAATTGTCACCTTCCAGCTTGCACGTCCTTCAAGCCTTATACAACCGATCCAATTCCACACTATACAATTGCTCGGTTACCTTGCGCTGGATCGAGCCTTTTCCTGCTCTCAACATGGGCTTTTGCGGACTCGTAAAGACGACCTTATCCTTATCAATCTGTGCATAAGGAGAAGCGATCGAATTGATCTGCTCAACAGTAGGCCAGATCTCCGCTAAGTGTATAGATTTCTCCTCCTCCGTCTTCGGTGGAGCGTTGGCCTCGATTAACAACGAGTAACGAGGCCGACCAGTTCCGCAAACAAGAGCCGATCTAATGAACGGATGCGCATTCAGAGTACCCTCCATGCTGCGAGGGTTTAGCTTGTAACCATTGTATATGACGACGGTATCGTCAGAGCGTCCTTCGTATAACCAGAGCCCTTCCTTGGTAGGATGCTTTGAGTATAGGTCTTGAGGCATGTACTCGGCCATGGTGGGAAATGTCGAAAAGATTCCTTGGAAGTCCCGCAACTCTTCCCGTCGAACAAAGACAAACTCAAACAGATTATCGTAAAATGGACGGAGCTCACAGCCCATGAATGGGCTAAAGCTGGCATATTCCCAGTCTTCGCGGTCGAGCGCTTCCAATGCATACATCCCAGCTTCAGTCGTTCCAAAGGACACAAATAAGTGCGTGTGGTCTTTGAGGATATTTCCAATCTCCCTTGGGAGTGGGGCACCGCCGAAAGTCACATATTCTAAATGTTTGACGTTTTCGAAATATTCTGGATTGCGAGTAAGCTCGACAAGAACACTCGGGACCAGGAGGCTTCCCGCTACTTTCCCATAAACGTGCGCTTTGTTGGCGTCTTCTGCCGTCGGCAGGAACGAAGCTGAAAACACTAGCGTTGTTCGAGAATAAATGGAAAAGGCCAAAAAGCAAATGACTCCGCTATGAAAGACGGGAAGGCCAAAGAAGACGCGTTTGCCACTGAATCGCGACATCGCTGTTTGCTTTCCGCCAAGCTTGGGGATCTCGAGATGAAGATCATGCTGGGTCATACTGCCATGATTCATGATGACTGCTTTAGGAAAGCCCGTCGATCCGGAAGTATGAAGGACTACAAATGGCTCGTCTCTGGCCTGGTCAAAGGTCTTTGTGTACGGATACGTCGAGACCCTGCCGTCAGTGAGAAGCTCGTCCAAGGAAGGTACCGTCAGCAACTTCATGTTTCTGGCAGACACTATACTGTCAACTGCAGGTGGTTTGTTTGCAGATGTCAGCATCACGTCACACTGGAGATCCGAGAGAAGTTTTACGTGCGTCTCTATGCTGTTACTCGGCGAACTAAGGAAAAGCTGGAGGAGGGGGTTAGGCAATGGCAAAGATACGTTGTTGAGATTTTTGCAGTACCTTATAGCCGATTTTGATGGCCGCGAAAACAATGATAAGATATGTTGGATTGACAGGACCCAGGTAGGCCAGAGTTTCGAAGGTCTCACTGCGACCCAACTTCTCTTCTAGCCACCATGAACAACGGTTGACGGCATTTGCGAACTCTCCGAACTGCACGTCACGGAAGCCATCGTCGAGCTTTGCTGTAAATGGATACGAAAAGATGATACGAGTAGGTTCGTGGGCAGCTATTTCATCTACTAGAGTCGGCAGAAGTCGATTGCCTCGATGTGACATTCCGGAGAGATCCATTATTCTTCTAATCCTTGTCGCCAATGAGTGAATGGGCTGTGCTAGCAGTTGCAGTCAACATACAGCAAGGTCTCCGCTACAGACGGGAAATGCGCTCCTAAAGCGAAAACTAGATAAAGCAATCAAAAAGAGCGGTCCTCGATTCGTTTCAGACCAAATTTAATTAATGATCATGCAGCTAGGGGATGTCTGGGAGATGTGCTTGTCAAAGGCGTCTTTTCTGTAACATAAGGTAATCCCAGAAAAGGCGAAATAGATTGGAATATGTGCACAGTTCCCAAGGAACACGGCTAATTATAATGGCTCATTGTGGTCCGCGATACCTGGTGGGGACTGCTGAGATGATCTCCTCTCATTGCAAGGTCGAGAAAATGCGACCGTCTTATGCATGTCTGCGGCGTTTGCTGGTGTCTTTAGGCCCTGAGAATTTAGTTGGTAATGCTCCACAAAGATGGGACATCTACATGGGCTCTTTGCCAAGCTTTCATGCTATTTTCTACGTTCGGCTTAGCTGATAAGTGCTGGTCACCCGCCATGCACGATGAACAATATATTCGGTATCGTGAGGTAAGCACAGCGTGGACTTGAATTAGTGCTGACCCGACTATGTGGATTGGAACAATGCCATGGTGTTTCATTGTTTATTGACGTAGCCGCCTTAGGTAATCAAAACGTGACCTGAACGAGCAGGGATTATAATGATTATGTAATGAGTCACTGTCCGGCATACTACCTGACATCTGACGCTCACGCAGACGAGTGTCGCTGATCGTTTATATTTGCAAGGGCGAAGGTAGTCATGATGTACTCTGATCACAGTAAGTACACATGTTTCTACAGTTGCATATCTTGAAATTCCCACATGAATGAGCTAGTTCTAGATATTTTCTGCTTCAGCATTTCTCAGCTGTACAATTTCCCTGGAACAGGCTATTGCATCAACACGCGGAATCACTTGAGCCACCGGCGCGCGTATCGATTGGGCATCGGTTCAAGGATGGGATCTGCAACTGATCAAGTCGGAGAGATCTACATATCCGGTGACAGCCACTATGGAAGAGTGCAGCTCGATAGTTGGCAGTCCACCAAGGTTATTGCTCTGCCATGTCCAGACCTCGGTTGTCAACTCGACAATGGATGGGGTGTGCGTGCGGATCGTACCCTAAAGCAAAGCGCTCACATCAAGAACTGCGAATAAAACTCTAGACGTGTTTGCGTAACTCGAGTTTCAATAACGAGAGATCGGAGATTTTAACTCCTGCTTCAACCCATGCTCTTTCTCAGTCGATTGGCATGTCTACACCTTAACGCATTGGCTCAGAATATTCAGATACTGGAAGCTTCATCCACATCTGCCCAATCTGGCAAACTGAGGAGGCGCGCTCCACCCATGTCACTCACCTTGATTGATTCTTCCGCATACACACGCATCTCGTTCTCATACAACTCGACTGCCGCTATACCAGTCCCACACTTAGTCAGCGCCCTGCTCAAAGATTCCACATCCACGAAGGTAGTGACTGCACCGTAGCCTTCAGCCGGTGACATTATGTGTGCTGCATCAGCGAGTGAGGTGACTCGCGAGGGAGCCCATACAATGAGACTTGGCGGTACAGAACAGATATGCAGAGTTTATACCTGGCGTATTGCTTGTCTTGCGATACTCTGTCTGAACAGTGCCAAACTGGTGGATGCCAATGCTGTGTTGTTTGAATCGTAGGTTGGGCAGCTCTTTGGTAGGATGCGCGCAGAAACTTGATAGTCGACACTAAGACATCGTCTTTCGACCGAAGATACACCCAGTACATGTAGTCTTCCGGGACTCTCATAGGTAATTTCGTCCTTTCGTGGAAAGCGAATCACGTCAAAGAGATTAAAGCAAGAACGAGAAAGCGTTGGATTAGTGACGATTGATAGCTTCTCCAAGAACTGTGGATGCTTTAGGAGAGAGACGGGTTCTGGTGTGAGAGAACTTCTTCCGACAACAGCTCGACTACTCGTGCCGAGACATTTGGGCCTAAATACGTACTACTTCCGGACTTGAGATCTCACGCCATCCGCGCCCACCAAACTCGTACCACTGGCAAAGGTCCTATTGGAAGAGAAAGCTGTCGTCTTATCAGAGGGCATTGCAGTATGACTGAATTCCTTCCCATAGTCTATGTCGGTATCCATCTATGTAGAAGATAATGGTGTGTTGATGCCGTGTTAGCCCTAGTTTGCCATCTGCCCCCGTCTTCGATTAGATATTGTGCACTACATTGGAGAGTTTATACGCTTCGCCATAGAATCGAAACAGAGCTAGTGTTTCCTAAGGAATGAAAGTGAGCGGGAAGACGTCCAACCGAGATACCTTCGATAAAAGGAACGCGGTAAGTGCGGAAGTTACACGAAAGGAAATACTGGAAGTGTCCCGCTTTATTGTCTACTGCTAGTCATCCACCAGTTCATCTTAGGAAAGGGCATATCAAGAGCACTGATGGACGCACAGCGCCATCAAATTGACAGAGACATGAACCTTATGCCCAGGACGTGTAACAAAGGTATTAAACGACATATTTACGAGAATATTCTTAAACTAGGCAGCTCAAGCAGGTTATCACCAACATTGTACGATCTATTCAGTAATTTATCGAATCTTGATTGGAGATTCCCTTTTCCAGAAGGAATCATATTCTGCTTGAATACTGTTTTGCTCTCGGGGCTTGTCTCATAAAACTGCGAGGCTGGCCAGCAAGCTACAAGTCCACTCGACGGGCCTCTCGGTTGCGACGATGATTATGCAAACTGCCTGTTGAATGCCGTAAGGGTATCGATGTCCAGCTGCTCAAGATACCTACCCAGATAATCTTGAGACCTTTTTTCGAGGTTCTAGAGCCACGGGTCCTGGAAAGGCTCAAAGAGGCTCGACTAATTGTGGCCTACTCGGATGAAGCCTGTAGACCTTGCGCGGCGTAGACTCCAATAACTCTGGTGTCCGTAACGGACTGGAGCATATAGGAAGCTTGGGCGTGTAGGAAGCTGGACATAATCACCAGCGTTTTGAAACCAAGAGAGCTTCCCAACTTTTCTATCTACCGTAGTGGAAGATGGAAACGCCTTGATAAAACTCTGCTTTCTTAAGACGAGGCTTGAACCTTGTCTTCTCTCCCATCTTGCCAGCTCGTGCAGTTGATACATCGTTTAGCCTAAGCACCGAAATCCCGTAAGCGTTATTGTCTGCAGCCTGGGGAAGTAAACTCGACGAACCTTTTCGCTAATCCTCTTTCTGCAGTACTTGCACTTGACCTTTCTTTTGACGATATTGTCGTTTGCTGCCCAACTATAAAACCTTGCGATCAAGTATAAGCTTATGGTGATGATGAAAAACCGGACAATCTTGTCGATGAAGGACCCCCACGCCAAAATGATCGCCCCATCGTCCAGGGCCTGCGCAGCTGTGTTGTAACCCTTTTTCGCATGAGGACCTCCGCGTAAGACCGAAAACTTGCCGTCAAGGTTCTTGTTAAGAAAGGGGAGGAGTGAGACCACGGGAAGTATGATGTCGGAGGTAAGGGAGGATACGATCGCTGTAAAGGCAGAGGCCAAGCTTGAGGGAGCAGTGAATTGTCAGCCACACCATGACCTCAGACCGTCTTCAGATGATATAATTAATGTCCGAGTTCGACATACATAAGTCCGATTGCTACCTCCAGTACGTTGTCCGAAAAGGCGAAATCAATGAACCCAGCCCAAGCGTGGTGAGCCCGTCTACGCGCATCCTCACCCGCGCGCATGAGCGACTCACGCCCCTCCTCGAGCTGAATGGGCATTTGGGGCGTCGTCTGAAAGTCCAGATATTCGATCTTTGGGTCCAAGGATAGGACTACCTCGCGGAGGTGATCCCTATGGCTGCACAGGTCTGGTACTGGAGCATGACGCACGGACGGTGATCCAGCCGTGATCGCCAGGCACCAATTTCAAGACTTCGCTTTTCCAATTGGTGTCAACACGGCCATCCCTAATGCGCTAACATTGTAGATTAGCCCTACACGCAAGGTACACAAGGTATGTCTTCGCCGACGCCATTTTTACCAGGTACTGGCAGCTCCGGTGCTGGGGAGTCGGCATGTCACTCTACCTTTAGACTATATAAGCAAGACTTGCAACACTAATCCAATGATCATCTTATCGCTTGATGCTCCCAGTCATTAATCAAAGAAAGGAGAACATCCCACTTGCATTGGCTCATACGGAACACGGATTTCCTAGTCTTGAAAACTCAACTGATGAAGAGGCTAACTCCTGACAAAGGCTACCATTGGTGAAAGCTGACTCCTAAAACGGCTATTTCGTATAGAACAGATGTCATCAAACTAATCTTGAGACCATTAACACGTTACCGATCGCCCAAACATTCCTTACTCGGTCTCCTAATCCTCCCACTCAAAAGGTGGCCCATCCGACTCTTCCCCCATTCAAACCAATCTGATTACTGCCCAACGAAAATGTTGATAGATTTCTCGCAAGCCTATCATCATTCATGACAATAATTGGACTCCCGGGACTGTCCTGTGTCTGAGCTCTTATGCTGGCGATTGACACTCGCTGCCTGACTGTCTTCGACGCAGAAGATGAAGAACCTCCGGATTGCTGGGAGAACAAGGTTTGGGAAGAGGCGTGGCTGTTGCTAGTCCTGCGGGTAGATGCAGTGGTGGTTGTACTCGTATCTGTATCTCCAGGGCCCTCGGCTCTAATTGGAATGCCTTCTCCATCTTCATCCGCAGCATCCTGGATTGCTTCTGTTGGCATGCTCAGCATGTGATCGCCGCAACCCGGCAGAGCAACTTTGGGGTCGTTGGCCACAGCGAGACCACCGTAACGAAGCCCTTTGATGAGTTCGGCCCGCTAGTCGAGGCGAGTTTCTATTTCTTGTTTCAGTAAAAAGCGCCTGGCAGTCAGAGTTAGAGATGAACCATTTATCATGTCTTCGGCAATCAAACTTCTAGGAAAGCCGCTGATAGGATAATAGCTTGTCTGCTCGCTGTGAATGCCCCTCATTCTGAGAAAGATTGTCGTAGAGCTGGGCTGAGAAGGCACGTCGATATTTATGGGGTCGTTAAAGCAGAACTCTGCTCGATTAGCCATACCCTCGACCATGCTCTCCGTGATCGGTATCTTCTCATGAGTCAACTCTATTCTAAATGAGGAAGCGTATTCACTTACCTGGTTTCTATCAGGATCGTCAACATCATCTTTAAATGTGAAGAAGGGTTGATAACCGGATATCTGCTGGTATCGCAGGTAGTCTCCTAAAGCGCGCATGTTGTTACACGATTCCGAGAGTTTGCCTTCGAACCGACAAACGATTCTTCCTACAAGTGCATGGTTACAAAGGGTATAGTGAAGGATGCCCAAGGTACTTCATACCAGTGCAAGTCCATGTTCCAGTATCTTCGTTATACCAGAAGCGTTTCTTAGAAAAGTAGAATGTGCAATACAACAACATTCGGAGATCCGCGCCATCCACCTCGTTCAGAACTCTTATCAGCCAAACTGTCGCGACACGGTCTACAAGTCATGCAATGTCTATCAAGGTCATTTCTACGAAGATCTGTTACCTTATCGATGCTTTTACATCCTAGCCTTCAAAAACTCTTGACTGAAGGGATAATCAGCATAGCCGACAGGATCACCTTTAGCGTAGAACGTCGCAGTGTCGTAGGGAGTCAAGCCAAGTCCATGTTCCAGTCGAAAGGGCAAATCTGGATTCGAGATGAAATGTCGTCCGAAGCCGATTGCCACTGTCTTGTCTGCAAATTCCTCTTCTACCGCCTTCCTCGCCGTTTCCGGCTCGTACCGCCCCGCCAGAATTACCGGCCTGTCATTCCCCCACTCCCGGAACACAAACTCCACCATCTCCCGCCCCGCCGCCCCTGCTGGCGTGCGATTAGCGCCCGGCCTATGGCTCCCCATAATGATATGGATAAAGGCCAGATCTAGTTCGCGTAGGCCCCTTATTAAGTGTGCAAACTGCGGCTCGGGGTCCTCCAACCCCATGCCCTGTACCCAGGTGAAGGGCGATAGGCGAATGCCCGTACGGTCAGCGCCGATTGCCTGCACCACGGCCTTTGATACAGCGAGCGCGAACCGCGACCGGTTCTCAATGCTGCCACCCCACCTGTCTGTCCGGTGGTTTGCGGTTTCCTGCAGGAACTGATCGACAAGGTAGCCATTAGCTCCGTGGATCTCGACGCCGTCGAAGCCAGCGCGGATCGCCTGGCGCGCCGCGTGGGCGTACGCCGCGACCCAGGTCTCGATTTCAGACTCAGAAAGCGCGCGGGGGGTATGCTGATTGGGCGCGCCGGAGATAGTGCCGCCAGCGGGGATAGCGATGGCACTGGGCGCGGTGACGTCGTAGCCTTTTTGACGGAGGAAGGCCGGGTCGGCGGTGCGGCCAAGGGCCCAGAGCTGGCAATTGATGAAGGAGCGCTTGGCATGGACGGCATCGGTAATCTTTTTCCAAGCGGCGACCTGCTCATCGCTCCAGATGCCAGGGGGACGGTCGTAGCCGGCGGCTTCGTCGGAGATGAAGGTCGCTTCGCTGGTGATGAGAGTGCCTGGAACGGAGGCGCGCTGCTCGTAATATTCCAACATCATGTTTGTGGGGGCATGCTTCTCGTCGGCTCGAAACCGGGTCAGGGGCGACATAACGATACGGTGATTCAGCCTACTTCTACCCATTTGCAGAGCTGTAAATAATGTAGGTGTCATTTTCCTGGTGGGCAAGGGAGGACGACGTTTCGTGGTGACCTGCTCTTCAGAATTGAGACGACGAAGTTTGAGTGGACTGCATCTTATATCTTTTCTTGGACAAGTGATAGCTTACAAATGCAGAGAGATCTAATCATCAGTATCTTCTGTCTAATCCTCCGTGAAATGAGACCATCACCCGTGCTAGACGAGCTGGTTGTCCGAGGCAACGATCTATCCGAGTAAGCGGAGAAGTCCAGCAAACCACACCCAGAATATTCGATGACATTCTAGCTTTTGCGTGTCGAGTGCAACCTGGGGAGCCGACTCCATCATAGGGAGCGCTTCTCAATGTCCGGAGGCTTCAGAGTAAAGCCCTTGCAATTATCTTACGGCGTCGGAGTAAGATCGATTATTAATGCAACTGTCCGTGCGATGCTGGATCATCTCGACTCCCAGATGATGGGCTCTCCTCTCCTTCGTTGTGCAAATTTTGACTAATCGACGACGTCCTGGCTCGCCGGCAACCTCTCGGTGTCCCAGAGTATCATATCGTTTACTGTATCCAACTAGGTACAGATCTACTTTCAAGGCAGTCTGCGCTGCTTTTGCTTCCCTGTACCTATAGACATACCTCAGACTTAGGTGCCTTGGTATCTCTAGCAATCGATCAGAACGAAACGAAACAAAACAAAACGCCCCGCGACATACGCTGGGTATTGAATTTCCACTTCGAATGCATGACCCTTCATAACCAGCCTTATGCAACGTCTACGCCGGTCCGCTGGGTCCTTCTATGGCTTCATGTCCTCCGCATAATTGTAGTAAGGCGCAATGCCCTTTTTGATTTCCGCCACTATTTCTTGCGCTTCGCTCGGACTATTTGCTTCAAAATCGTACCTCTTCGTCTCCCGCTCGCGAAATACGGATACCCTTACCGTCTTTGGATGCTTCCTACTGACCTTGCAACCCACAATGTTGCTAAAGCTCACGGTCGTAATTTTACCGGTCGGTGCCGCTGCTCCGGCTCCAGTGCCACCTGTCTCGCCAGGCATGATATGCATAAATTCTCCGTCCAGTAGTAACACACGTGGATGTGAGGGCGTAAAAGACATTGGCTGTTTGCGCACTACATTGTAGCGCTTGTAATTGTTTTGTACTGCCGCGGCTGGATTCGACATGCCCGCCCCCTCGGCCGATTTTTGGGCAAGCGGATGAATCGCGCTGTTGACTTTTCGTCGACCACTCTTGGTTGGCATCCCACCACTCGTAAGAAGCAATGGTGCATTGGGAGATGAGCTCCCTGGTGACCCGCTCAGACCAAAATCCGCCTCTCCAACGAAGCGTTTCTTGGACAAATCGAGGGAAGCGCGGTTGCCAAGTGCTTCGACTGTGCGATCAGAAGGTGCAACGGTGTTGGTGCGTGATACGCGTAAAATGTAGAGCGCTTTATCGACGTTGAGCTTCTTGCAGACCTGGTCGAAGATCTCGGCGATGTAAGTGTCCGTCGTTGCATTCAACTTGGTGCTGTGCGCGTTCAGGTTGTTGTCGAGGAAATGGACAGTGATGATCTTGGTCACACCTGTCCTGGGCGTGGCATTCGATGCTGCTGGAGCCGGCGCATCGAGCAAATTCGTACTGTCTTTGCGGAGGGCAGAAGGGGCAAAAGCTGGTCCAGTAATTGGATTAGGCGATTTGCCGAAAGAGGTAGTGGGAGGAGTTGGAGGCTCGGACTTCTTGCGCTGTGCTTCAGGCTGAGAGGTCGGAGTGCCAGAGCTGTCCTCTGCTGTGGCGACCGCAGCCGCCGCTTCTTCACTGAAAACCGGGGTAAGTCGTTCATTCTCCTTGAGCTCGGATGATTTTGCTTCGACGATGGCGAACTCGTCCCAAGGCTTGTCCCTGGCACGTGGACGAGCACCTCGATTATTGTTCGAAGTGAAATCCACAATGGGTTTAGTTCGCGATGGTGGCTCAAAGTCGTATTCAACTTCTCCATCATCAACCATTCGCAAGACCCAACGGTTGACGTTCGACTTTTCCCCTTCGATAAGCGGCTTCAGACCTTCTTCTGCATATCTCCACAGGCTCAAACCAATGACCTCAGCTACCGTGGTTGCCGTGCCCTCGGTGGACGATCTTCTCAGTAAGACCTCAAACGGCTCCTCGGGATCACTAGAGAAGGGGGCATATATCTTGATATAAAGAGGATTTGGATCTCCCTTGCCAGATAGCACCGCAAATCGATCGATAGGATTGACTGGCTTCTTGTTTTTTGCTTTTATCGCCATTGTCAACGCACTCGAGGGCTGGACCATGCTGATGGGCCTCGGAGGTGGCAATGCTTGTAGGCCAGCCGTAGCTTGCTTTGTTTTTCTTGGTGAGCTTTGCTGTGGTGTAATTGCAGGTGGAATATCAGGAGGCTCCGGTAACGGAGAAGACGTCAGACCATCACCAGCTTCTTCAAGAAGGGAATTCGAATCAAGGCTACCTTCGAGGTCGGATGACAAGTCCGAATCCCCAGCATCCTCTTCTATTGGAGGTTCTAGTTTGCTATCAATGCTTTCCCGTTCATCTTCGTCAATCTGCTCTGCCAGAAGTCGGCTTGCCTTTGTGGCATGGGAGGACATGACGGGTTTGCGCTTGAACAAGGAAGGATCGAGTTCATTCTCTGATGAAAATTCACTGCTAGTCACAGTATCCGCTCTGCGCCGTCGCATTTGCTCCATGGCACCGAGCGAGCCTCGCCGAAGGCCCGGTGCATCGGGCTTGTGAGATGGCGAAGTTATCATGACAGACGGCTCGTCCGGCCTGCGAGAATTTTGTATGGGAGATGAACCAGCTCGTGATCGCAGAGGCATTTTTTGAAATCTGATGGTTTGCGAAGGTCTAGGTTGCCCGTCACCATCCTCATCGCTATCGTCGCTAAGATCACTGCTGTCGTCCTCATCATGCTGCTCCTTTCGTCGCTTCTTTCTTGCATTCAACGATGGTCCAACAGTGTCTTGGCTTCCACCATGCCCGGTCACCATGCCTCCCGCATCATCCTCATCGTCGAAACTTCCGCCAGTCAGACCAGCTGATCTCGGAGGAGCTTGAAAATATTCGGACGTCATCGCTGTAGGTATCGGAGGCGAATAGGTTCGCTTGATCTCTGCCGTGTTGGGCGCCCATCCTGCATCGCGAAAAGCTGGGTCATTGAGTACCGTGGTATTCACGTTGATCAGTCTCTCTCCCACACCGTCTTTGATGTGAGTCAGATAAGCTGTCCGGAGTTGGTAGAGGGCGAATCTGATATATTGTAAGTAAGGCAGTACGGCTTGATAAAAGATGCAGCGTCAACTAGGGCCGAACGCGCTCAGCTATGGGATAGCGATATCACGGAAAGCCAGAAGCTCACTAAGCGCTTGAAGGTAATGAGCCAAATACCTACTCTTCGCTCTGCAAGAGAGACATGTTCTTATAACAGGGTAAGAAGTATGAGAGCAAGGGCTTTGCAGAAGCCAACATGCAAAAGTCGTAGTCCAGGGTTTATTCGCATGTCCCTTCGAACCATCGCGTAGGCCTAAGGGTAGCGACTGTCCGGTAGTATTGGTGAGCTTGGAAGCTGGAGGTAGTAGGCGTGTCGCGGAGATAAAAGCGTGGGGCTTATTCTAGGCATGACGCCCCAAGTTTTCACCTTTTGCTCCAAGGTGCCTCGTAAAACTAGGCCAACTCAACCCTCCATCCTGTTTACGGATTATCTGCTTTGCTAACTCTTCTACACAGCCACAATGGTTCTAGTCGGCTACTCAGACTCAGAAAGCTCAGACTCAGAGTCGATACCCAGAACCCAGCCCACAACCCAGTCTTTCTCCACTTCGTCCAAACCCACCTTTCGAAAAGTCGTTGATCGCTCTAATCCACACAAGATCAAAGTCAGCTTGCTAGAGAAAGATGAGACTGGTGATGGTGATAATGCACGACAGGCGCCGCCCGCGAAGAAGCCTCGGATTGGCGGCGGAGCATTCAGCGGGTTTAATTCATTTCTACCTGCGCCCAAGAAGACAGCGGGGAATGTAGGAGCTGTGAGCTCCTCTTCAAAGGGGGGAGTAGGCAAGAGCCTTGGTAAAGGAGTAAGCTTGAAGACAGGAGCCACACCGGGTTTCAGCAGAGACACGGTATCAGGGCCAAGTATCGGACAGGATAAAGGCATGTCAGAAGAAGCTGAATCTTACAACGATTGGGGTGAGAAGGTGGTAGTTTCAAACACAAATCTGGACTCCTTGAAAGCATCTACGGAGGATTCCTCAGCTACTGAAGTCAAATCAGTGCGAAAGCCAACCATGTTCAGGCCGCTATCTGTTGCACGCAACGCACAAAAGAAGCCAAAGAAACCAGCCATCCCACACTCTGAGCCAGCAAATGACGGGCCACCATCATTTGCAATGGCAGTACCTCCAATAACATCAGATGTTCCGGCCCAGCCCGCGATAAGAGCTAAAGCTAAAGTTTCGCTATTCAACTTTGACAGCGTCGAGCACTCTAATACCCCTACTTCCGCCTCCACGCACGACGCGCTCCTTCCTCACCAAGATAATGACATTGCTCTATTCCCCACAGATGAGGCACTGGCTCTCACCGATCCTACCTTTTCTACCCCTCAGCAGCATATCAACCCAACCCCCGACACTCATCCCCAATCGCTGACCGACCTTGCGGCGCATCTCCCTCCTTCCGCCCGGCGCCAGCTCCTTGGCCGAGCCACTCAGTCCTCCTCATCCTTCACTGCTGCTGGCCCCAAGGTCCTCACCTTCTCCCCCGCTGCCGAGTACCGATACAACGAGTCCGTGCGACACGGCGACGGTAACGGCGACAGCACAAGTGTGGAGACCCAACAGCATCGACCAGTGCGGGGCATCGCGCCGGGGAAGCATAGCCTGCAGCAGCTAGTGAGCAATGCGGCAACGCAGCGGGAGGCGCTGGAGGAGGCGTTTGCGAGCGGGCATCGGAATAGAAGGGAGGCTGGAGGAAAGTATGGGTGGTGAATTTGGGTAGTAGTGATCTGATTTACAGTGTATGGCAATAATGTCGGTGTGAAGCTTGGAGGGAGTCTGGGAATGGGATGGTTGGGAAGAAAGGGGCGCAAGCTGCTACAAAGGGACCAGATTAGGTCGAGCTGAGCAAAGGAGTGAAAGGAGCATTTGATTGAACAATGAATTCTTTTCATGTGCTTGCTAAAGAATCAGCAAAGCTGAGCTGGCGCGCCGTTTCTTGCTAGTGGAAGGACCTGCGCACGGCGTCCCTGGAATAGGAGTACGCATACACAAAGAACGAGAAACCGAGACCCGGGATTCTAAGCCGCCTTGTCGCTGTCTGCCTTGCAAGCTGTCCCTTCCTTCCTCATCTCCTTTGGAAGTGGTGTGTCACTTTCGAAATTCCGTAGGGATCCCATTAATCTTTCCGAGACAAGACAGTCGTGTTAAGGCCGTGTAGTAAAAGAATAAGCGTTAAAAATACTGCTGATCCAAAAAAGCTCAGTGCAATTCCAAAAAAGACCCAGCCCATCTTTTGGTACGAACTTAAAGCGAACAGGGGTCGTGATGAGTGCATCAGATCATCCCAGAAGGAAATCAGGGTGTCCGCTGCTCTCACACTAATTTGAATCTCGGAAGGTCGGTTAATTTAGAAATCGGTGAAGAGTTTGCCGTGGCTGTAGTGGCATTAACATAGCTGCGTTGAGAGTTTGGGTCTGCTTTGGCAACTTACGGATCATCGCCCATCATACCATACTGCTCCGTCTCCTCCGGATACTTGTCAAATTGACTCGCATCCCCCATCCCTCCTCTCACGGGCGGTACATAGGGCGCATCGATGTCTTTTTTCGCCAGTCGTTCCCACGTGACCTCGGCAAACCACGGATGCTGCATGACATCCTTACTTCCACCCACTAGGTTTCCGAGTCGCTTAGTGAGATCGTGGGTGATGAGTTTTTGTAGCAAATCTTGCGCGTCAGGGTGAATGTAAGGCGGGTATTTGACCCTGCCTTTGAGGATGTTCTCGTAGATGCGCATGGGTGAGCCGGAATCCCAGAAGGGGGTGAAGCCGCACAGCATTTCGAATATGAGTATGCCAAGGGACCACCTGAATACGACGATGTTAGTAGGCTGTCGCGTCAAGCGATTGCTAAGGCTATGAAGTAGCAGGGTCATAGGCCATACCAGTCCACAGATTTGTTGTATCCCTTACTTGATACCACCTCTGGCGCCAAATAATCGGGAGTTCCGCAAAGTGTCCACGTGATATCGGGCACTTCTTTGGCGAAGCCAAAATCGGTGATTTTGAGATGACCATGTCTGTCGAGAAGGAGGTTTTCAGGTTTCAGGTCGCGATAGATAATGTTCATACCATGTAGGTAGTCGAGCGCAAGCGTGACTTCTGCGGCGTAAAATTTGGCGACAGGGTTTGGGAATCGCTGTGCGGGACGTTAGGCTTTGCTTGATGGCAAAATTCCGCACACACGACAACCACATCGCAACGAGATGGAGCTTACTTGTGACTTCCGCAGTAAACTAAATAGCTCACCACCCTCAATGAAGTCCATGACCATGTACAGGTTCCTGGAATCTTGAAAAGTGCCCCACAGCGTTATTAAAAAGGGGTGCTTGACCTTTTGAAGCATCCGCCTCTCGTCGTTGGTGTGCTCCACTTGTTTCATCTTGACGACCTGAGCTTTCTTCAAAACCTTGATGGCATAGAAGCGCTGGTTGTGCTTGGACTGGACGAGGTGTACTCTACCAAAGCTCCCGGTTCCTAGTGTTCGTTGTATGGTAAAGTCAGTCAAAGTGTACTTGCCCTTTGTTTCCCTGACGTGAGTGGGAGCTGATTGCACAGCGGCAAGACCGGGCATGCTCGCGGCTGCAGCCATATCTTTTTGTTGGATGCCTATCTGAGCGCCGTTTGAAGATTGATAGCCAGAATCATTATGCGCGGGATGTATGATATTGTTGATGCTTGCCGCATTCTGTTGTTGAGGCTGTTGCGGATGGGATGTCGCGTTCATGGAATCCGAGGTGATGGTCTTCCCAATTTCTTCAGGCTCCTCAGTGGTTTGCTTGTGCACGCTATCGGCGTTTGTAGTGGTGGTCAGACCCGACTTCGCGGTGCTGGCAGTAAGGGAAGGCTCCAGTTTTGGGAAGATGGGAGAGGGCGAGAAGGCTGTCGTCTCCTTCACCGGGGACGTAGGCGATTCCAGATCCTTGGCGGAGCCGGTCGAGTCCTTCGTCCGCTTCTTCTTGAGGAAACCGAGAGTCGGCATAGACGCAAGAGAACGAAGTCAAATGAGCGTGGGGCAAGGCAGCGCTGGGCGGTCCTGCGGTGACAATCGCCTTTGCAGCGTGGAGCGCCGATCATGCACGGGTTAGGAACGGGAATGCGTGGGATGCAGCTTGCCGCAAGGTCAGGCAGGGAAGTGATGCCGCGTCGATGAGTGAGCAGTGAACGGAGATTGGAAGCCCGCAGCAGCGGACGACAGCGAGAGGAGAGAGAAAGGATCAGGTGAGGTGGAGACGAGATACGAGCCAATGCTCAGCGTTGGAATGAAGGGATCGCTGCTGGCACGAGCTGGTTGCTATATGAGCCGATCAAGGGCGATCAAGGGCTAGACGCTCGAGATGGACGAAATGGGCGGGAGCAGCGCAGTGAGAGAGGGCGATCAGCAAGGTACGAGGGGAGAGGACGGAGTCAGCGGAGGGGGAGCAATGGGTTGCAAGACAGGAACAGGACGAGGAGCAATGCGGAGGAGCTGGAGAGAAGAGAGGTCGACTGCACGCCACCTCTGTGCATCCCCGCCCCCAGCACCCACCACTCCGCAAGCGGAACGTTCCTGAACTCATACCCAGATCCGCTATCAGCCCGTGTGGTGCAGATCATGTACATGTGAAAAGCCTCGCTGGGTACCATTTTCGACCTTCCGTCTACCCCGCCGTCCGGCCGATCCACGGTTGACGTCTTTGCGTGTAACCACAGAGCTCCATCAACTTCACTTCCGTTTGGCCTGTAACGGTGGACGAACATGCATCGCATCATGTCCTATGATCGACATCGACGCTGTCTGTCGCTATGCTCTCGCTATCGTCCGCCAGGCTGCACAGTCTCTTTTAGCCTTTATAAAACATGTCTGGTTAAATGCGTGCTGATGGCAGATCCAAGACAGAGGGACCCAAGAGAGAAAGGTATGTTGTTCAGCATCTGGCTTTGATTCTATACAAAGCGATTATAATACAGAGCATTGGTCTGGATCAATGTGTACATCAATGCAGAAGCTATTGTAGATTTGGGCCTTTTTGTAGTCTTGACTCAAGACTAGTGAAATGACCACTTAGCCCTATTGACACTATATGACCGGGGAGCTACTTAATCCTTAAGTACTAGCTTTTTGGTCAATACGTACTACGTATACCATTTGACATCTCTCTTATCGTTCTGTGGTGGTACACAGCTCAGGGCCTTGTTGGCTCTGTAAGCACACTTATTCAAACTGCAAGTGGGCAATTCAATACAGTCGTCCTTTGACTCGTATGCCCGGAGATACAAACTTGCTCCAAAAACGAGATTGGTTTCCCCCCTGACTGCGACCTAATATTTCAACAGACGCGTGCTGAAACGCGATTTTGCCAGATAAACGAGCACCATTCCTACCTTCAGGAAAGAGGTAATTGACGACTTGAGGATGGCACGAAACGTAATATCAGGTCGTGGCAAAAACAATAAATATCGTAAATCTACATCTAATTATAGGGGGAGCACAGAGTAGGTTTCGTATCTAAAATCAATTCAGCAGTTTCTCATACCGACTGCTGCGTCCAAGCAGACCACAAAATTGTACATTTCTCTGCGTTCAGACCCCCAAAAAATGTTGAGGGAAGGGGAGGATCATTGTGAGTGCTCTTATAGTGCACAAAGCGGACACATTGCCAGCGCAGGACATATTTGTTGGCGGGCCTCTTCCGCTATCAGCCCCATCTCCATTCACTCACTTATCTCTGGGACCACTGTCCCTCCTTCGAAGCATGATACCTACGTGATAGCGAGTTTGGCCTCAATGCGGCATGTCAAGCTCATCTTCGGCACGATCTGGCGAAGCCTCGGCCGAAGCCTCATCCAGCCGGCAAGCCTACACCAGGCAAGATGAAGCCCACGAACTGGACGAATCTCTTGACGTAGACGTCCTTGCCACTGATCCGCTAAATGGCAACTTGTCGGAAAGGTATAAGTCTACTGGAATCACGCTGCGCCAAGCTCACATTCTCGTTCCAGCATCTCCTTCAAGCGCAAACAGAAATCCCGTGCTGGCCTAATCCCCCAGTTTCTCTCGTCCCCCTTCTCTTCCACCACTAACACCCCCTCACCCCGCCTCTCCCCCAAACCTGCCACCAACAACCGCGCCTCACGCCGCTCCGCCGCCGAAACTTTTCACTCATCACCTTCGCCGTCATCCTCTTCCAACGAGCCCTCGGCCACTGACCCCCCACCCACGGCGACCCTCATCTCCCAAACGCCCACCAACGCCGATGATCCCAAAGACACGCACCCGCTGGACTGGTACGTTGAAGGACCAGGGCGGCGGGTTGGGTACGATGACCTGACAGCCATCGACTGGATCTTCGAGTACGCCAAGGAACGGCAGCGGCTGCGATCCCTCTCAGCTTCCGCGAAGGGCCTGGTGGGGTGGGCGCGGCGGGCGGGGGACGCGGCGCAGATCTGGGTGGTGTTGGTCGGGACGGGCATGGCGGCGGGCTTGGTGGCCGCAGGGATCGATATCGCGAGCGATTGGCTGGGGGATTGGAAAAGCGGGTTTTGCTCGAGTCGGTTCTATTTGAATGCGGCGTTTTGCTGCTGGGGCCACGACTGTGAGTCTTGGGATGGGGGGACAACAGCGGTATACTGGAAGCATTGCAGCTAATCTCATTGTAGTTTCGACGCAGTGCAAGGAGTGGGTCTCGTGGAGCAGCGCATTGGGTGTCCATTCAAAAGGGGGAAGCTGGATAATAGAATATCTCTTTTTTACTTTCTACTCTGTACGGCCATTGGTACGGCCCATTCGTACGTCAAGACATTACTGACACTTGGTAGGTATTATTCGCCGTCCTTGCCAGCGTTCTCGTTGTCTTTTACGCTATGTACGCTAAGCATAGTGGAATACCCGAAATCAAGACTGTTTTGGGCGGCTTCGTCATCCGGCGATTCATGGGCGCATGGGTCTTGGTCATCAAATCTTTGGGGCTGGTACGCTCTTCACTGCAATACCAGTAATCATGCTAATTCGACTAGTGTCTCGCAGTCGCATCAGGTCTTTGGCTGGGAAAGGAAGGACCCCTGGTGCACGTTGCATGCTGCTGTGCCAATCTATTTATGAAGCTATCTCCAGCTATCAACGATAATGAAGGTATGTAGGCGCTTCTTACCGGTAGCTCACATTCTCATGCCTCTTGCAGCCCGGAAGCGAGAAGTTCTCTCTGCCGCGGCAGCCGCGGGTATATCGGTTGCCTTTGGTGCTCCAGTTGGAGGCGTGTTGTTTAGTCTTGAGGTATGAGCCTAGCGTATGGGTACCTCTGGTCGAGTCATGCTCATGAATATCTTAGCAACTATCATACTATTTTCCAGACAAAACCATGTGGCAGAGCTTCGTGTGTGCCATGGTAGCGGCTGTCACTCTACAATTTACGAACCCTTTCCGAACGGGCAAGCTGGTACTTTACCAAGTGACATACCATACGGGCTGGCACGGATTTGAACTTGTCCCTTTTGCTTTCTTGGGCATCATTGGCGGCCTCTACGGAGGGCTGTTTATCAAACTCAACATGAAAATCAACGAGTGGCGCCAATCTTCGGGATTTCTGCGCAACTCCGTCTTGTTCTACCATCCTGTGGCTGAGGTAGCCTCGATTGCGCTGCTCACTGCAGTCGTGGCGTATCCCATCAAGTTTCTGCGTGCGCAATCGTCTGAGCTTGTGTACACGCTCTTTGCGGAATGTGTGGATTTGACAGAAGATCTCCTCGGCCTCTGTAAATCCGGGATTGCGAACACGGGAGTAATCTTTCTGCTCCTCGTCTGCGCTTTTCTGGGGTTTGTCTTTGCCGCCTTAACCTTTGGGCTTGAACTACCTGCCGGCATAATTTTGCCCTCCATGGCAATTGGCGCGCTGTACGGTCGAGTAGTCGGTCTGATCGTCGAAGTTTGGCAACGAGACCACCCAGATGCGTTCATTTTTGCCAATTGCGAGCCCGACGTCCCCTGCGTGACGCCCGGAACGTACGCCATTATCGGGGCGGCATCGGCGCTGGGTGGTGCCACGCGCATGACTGTATCCATTGTGGTCATCATGTTCGAACTTACCGGGGCGCTCACCTACGTCCTTCCGATCATGATTGCGGTCATGATCAGCAAATGGGTTGGCGACGCGTTTGGCAAGCGCGGGATCTACGAATCGTGGATCCATTTCAAGGAATATCCTTTCATCGACAACCGCGACGAGGTCGATACGGTGCCAGACGTACCAGCCAGCCAGATCATGACGCGGGTAGAAGACCTGGTGGTAATTACTGCAACGGGCCATACTATTGCCAGCCTGGACCAACTCCTTCTCGACAATCCCTTCCGTGGGTTCCCTATTATCACCGATCGAGACGACGGGTTGCTGCTTGGCTACATTTCTCGCACTGAGCTTGCATATGCGCTTTCATCCGCGATGACGTCTCGCTGTCTACCCGATACGGCTGAGGCGTACTTTGCGCACCGGCCGTTTGCAGATCCAGGCACAACTTTAGATCTCCGGCCTTGGATGGATCAGACTCCTATAACGTTGAACAGCCGATGCAGCCTGCAGCTGGCAGTCAACATGTTTCTGAAGCTCGGGCTTCGTTACGTGCTTTTCACGCATCGAGGTTTGATGCAGGGCCTACTCACAAAAAAGGACATTTGGTACCTATTAAACGGAGCAGAAGAGGGACGGGAGGGTGCAGAGGTCGGACGAGATGGAGGAATCCGGCCTGGCGTAGGCGTGTTGCGAGAGGAACGAGACAACATGGATGCGGAGGAACGGGGTCTCTTGGGTGAGCAGACGGACGGTGTCGTTGACGACATCGCGCCCATTGGCGGAGGCGTCAGGCACGACACTTGGCGACCGCCATAGCCTAGGTACCTTAGGTTAGGTAGATGTCTGCCTCGAGACACACGTGTGCAATGTTGCAAACCTGGTATTTACTCCGCACACGAGGCCGCACGGACGGTGGTGACGTGGAGGCCCGCAAAACGGTCTCCGAGCCAAAAAGCAAGCTGCAGGAAGCGCCGCTCGCACGCTCATATGAGGGTTGTCGAGAAGGCGTAGAGTCTGTCTCACTGGATTACTCGTATTCACTGTGTGCGAAACTTCTATACATCTTGAAGTTAATCTTGTAGCGCGCTTCGCCGGCCACCCTGACGATCCTACCTGGGTCATAGACGCAGGATAAGAGATGCAGTCGTTGTCGTGATTCGGAAAAAGGCGACGAACCAGACGCGCGGCAATCCGGACGGACGAGGCTGATACCCAGCTCCCTCAGGGCGCTGGGCTAGGGGTGCAGCGAATAGCAAGGCCGGCACACGGCTGAGTCGCATCATCTGGAACGGCCAGGAGGCGCCATGCCATACAACGGTGCCAAGACCGATCTCTTTCTATGTGTCCTGGCTCGTCGCCTCTATTCTTTAGCATCTATTCTCTTCTGGACTTGCGTCCTCGTCGGCCACGCATGTGGCCTATTCATTCGTCGTTCCGTGCATGTGCTCGCCCATTGTGTCTCCTTCGCGCCAAGCTGGTCTAGTTGTGCGCCCCGAGCCTGATCGCAAGACACGCTTCCCGCCGTTGAGATGCATTCGGTGCCCATGAAAAAGAGCCATTGGAACGGCGTCGCTGGCACGATGCCTTCGATGCTCGCCCGGCCCCCTCGCAACTCGCGCTCGATTCTTCAGATTGTCGCCGTGGCTGTTGGCTTGCTCGTACTATACTATTTGAATTGGCTGCCAATCTTCCCTTCCTTCTACCATCCGTCTTCGTCGACTACGAAGCCGGCCAATGCGACACTGGGCTTTGGCGCACTGGTCGTGGTGTCCGGAGCCGATAGCCCGCGACTCGACCGATTAATCCAAGCTGCAAACGTGTCGGGGCTGGAGCTTCATGTGCCGCAGCAGCCAAAGTGGTCGGAGCAAGACGTGGATAATTTCCGGAATTCGACCCAGAGTGACATGGGCATAGGGTCAATCTTGGCCTGGCTGGCGCACAATAAGGCCATACAATGGTAAGCTTTGGCAAGGGACAAGGGAGTCGCGCCGCAAACGCGCACATAGGACACCAGCATTCCAATGCTCTTCCAGAACGCTTTCAGACACAGTGGCGCTGACAACTTGGCATCGCCAGGTTTATGGATTCCGGTCTCGAAACGGCCCTCATCATGGAGGATGATGTCGACTTTGACGTGCGCATTCGCACCAAGCAAGCTCCCATCACCCAAGCCGCCGTTCGAGACCTCGTCTCGCGTCCCCAACCGAACACATCACGACCTGTATCTTCTTCCAGAAGCCCTTCATCCTTCACTCAACAGACCCGGCGGCTCCCCTACTTCAACCCCAAGAAATACCCGTATGGGCCTACCACCTCCTGGGACCTCCTCTACCTAGGCACCTGTGGCGACTACCTGAATGGGCTCGGCGACGGCCTCGGCGTCGGTCACCACCACCCCATCAATTTGACCGCCATCCCCCACATCGCCGCCTTTGATCCCACCATCCCACCCCGCTACGACCTACACCCCTTCACCGCCTCCCTACTCACGGCGCTCGACATTCCCGCTCAGCACCGACTTGTACACGAATCCCGCTGGCCCCTCTGTACCTTCGGCTATGCCCTCACCCGCGCATCCGCCCATCGTCTCCTGACCACCCTCGCCCCACCGCGCGAGCCCGCATGGGAGGGTACACGGGCCTACGACGTTGCCATCCTGAAGGCCTGCCGTGAGAACCTGAAATCCGAGCTGACGGGCGACCCGGCCATCGACGTGAACATCGTGGAGCCGCGCGATCCCGAAGGCGGACTCCGCTGCGTGAGCGTGCAACCGGAGCTGTTTCATCATATGGAAGGGTCGAGCATGATCGCGGGCATTGAGGAGGCGGGCGGCGCGGAGGTGTTCCGGCCGCCCGTGGACGTCGCGGCGTTTGAGCAGGTCGGATGGCGGAAGGAGAGTGCGAATATCGGGTGCGGCTTCTGGGATGGGGAGCTGTTGTTTCGGGACGAGGCGAAGGGAACGCAGGCGGTCAAGGATGCGGGTGGGGATGAGACTGCAAGGGAACGAGCAATGGATGAAGGGGATTGGAGAAGGTTGAGGGATCGGAGGAGAGATCTGGAGAAAGGGATATGCGCGAAGAAGAGGGTCATGGAGGCGGAAGAAGACTCTCGGAAAAAGGGAAAGGGAAGATAAGGGAGAGGGGGAGGAGAGCTGTCAACGGTTTTTAGGAGTTACTCTTTTCATGGCATCTGCGATGGAAAAGGGCGGGGTGTTGGTGTAAATTTGACTGGATCTGGCTTGGAAAACCTGATTCACCTGCCATGTACTATACATGTTTCCTTGGCTGTTGTCAGCGCCATGGCCAGGAGTTTGCGGACGACACGGTTTGGCATATGGCATCTTCCCATTTCATGTCGGAATATTTCGATTTCTATCTTGAAATAGAAAAAAGCTCACACCTGTTTACACAGAACCGCGCGGTCTTGGGCATGCGATCGCTACCTTCTATGCGAATCAGTGAACGAGAAGTCTCATCTTTGCATCTGGCTTGTCGGCGTATGTTCATTGAGATACGTACAGCAAATATAGACACGAAGAGAGACGATCCAAAAAGAGTCCCGCATCATGTTTGATGACTTTAAATGAATGGACTTCGAACGAGGAGTCTCGTGGGAATAGCAATAACGAGGAAAGATAAGCCATGAAATTGTAAACCTTTACTTAGGCAACTGGAAGTCTGATGGCCTCAACATTCTATGCTTATGTGAACCGTCAAAAGAGCTACAAAAGGAAGTAAGATATAGCCTTGACTGCTATGAATACTGTGCCTCTGGTTTGCTTCGTACAGATTGTTGTGGACGTGGCAACGCTGCTTCTGGCCAAATATCTAGGTAAACAGCATTGAGTCGCTTACAGCCGGATGAGACTTCCGCACCTGAGAGCGACGTCGTAAGAATTTACAGCGTACATCGTCACCCACAGCTGCAACGCGCCCACAACTCACACGATAGGTATGTAATTGGAAGAGAAATCATCATATTTCTGGAACAACTGCCCTTCAAGGCGAACACTTTTCTAGGTATCCATGAGATGGATGCAAAGTTCGCCTGGGGACTCTTGTAACTACGATAACAAGAAAGTCTCGAACTCTCCGCCAACGAATGTTCAGAGAATTACTCCCTGCAAGTCGGATAAGGGACGAAGAGATTCATCGCAGAAAGTATCCAATTCACTCGCCATTCGTCGTCTCACGCCCGTTACTCATTTTGATCCTTTTCGGTGGTGCACCAAGTAGATTCACAAAGCGTGTTACTAGATCGGCCACCACAGCTTCGTTCTCCCTATTGCATGTCCATCTCCTCTCCGTTCTAAGAATTCCCTCTTGCGTGAGGTGCTGTACGTCTGGCTGTTCATTTTCAAGCGAAACTACGTCTGTCCAATCTGTAGTGACTGAAGAGTTCCCACAATCTAAGCCAGGCAGCTTAAAGACCCTGGGTCAAAGACCCTCCGGCATCACGACATCTTCAGGCTTGACTTCGATCCGAAGCAAAGACCACTGCCTCCCACTGTGACAAACTGAAGCCTGAGAAGCATTAATATGTTCAACTCGATCCTTGTGCCGGCTTGGGCACTGGCGCTCATGGAACCAGCAGAGGCGTTCAAGTGCCGACGTCATGTTCGCGTGCATGGAGATGAGAGAGGACGGATTGCAGGGCAAATCGCTGGGTTTGATGCTCAGTAATGCGAGAGCATCGCCGAGGGAACCATCAATATCAGATTGAGACGACGAGGCGTCTTCGTCTTGGTCTCCATCATTGATGGTCCAGTCGCTCTCCCACTCGTCGCTACCATCCGAACCATTGTTGAAGTAGGGTTGGTCGGCGCCGCCCCGCACTGACAGCAAGGCATGTTGAGCGGTATCCAGTTCCGAGGTTGATGCCGCGGTCCTTTGAGCATCAATCTGTTCCATAACAAGGCTATCGGAATGGTCGAACCCATCGTTGCTTCTTCCACCAACATCCTCCACCTTCTCGCTGCCAGTCTCGCTTACCGCTTCTGGAATAACTAAAACAGTGCCCTTGCTCTCCGTTCCTCCGGTCTTGCACAGCTGCTCTATCATATGGCTCTTCACCAGTTCGATCCTCTCCTCACAAAGCTGTCTCAAATCATGGCCTTGACAGACTCCACACTTGGACTTTGGCCAAAACTCCAAGGAGGTGGATCCACGGCATGCCGGCTGGGTGACATCTGAGTGCTGATCATGCCTCATGTTGCCAAGACAACGTGAGAGGCAGTGCGTAGTGGTATGATTGCAGTCATAAGTATAGCTGAAGATGCGACACATGAAAAAGGGAAAATCTGTATCTCTTAGGTTGCTGATGGAAACCCAAGATTGATGATGCCTTAACACTATCTCGGGCCTGCAGACACCAGTTGTCATACGCCAGTCCCAAAGTCAGCTGCACGCTATCTCAAAAGGCGTAGGATTCGAATCAACTTAGAAACCAGAAAGAAGCGTCAAACGAGCCACATCGACAAGTTGCGACTGCTAACGGAAAGCTGCTTGCAAGATTCTCGAAGGATAAAGTAAACCGAATCGCAACCCCGTGAACTGCTCAGGTATCAGATGGGGCATTGGATTCATTGGTGACATAACCAGAGAATGGTGAATGCATTGGCTTCGCCCAGACTTGACAGCCTACGTAAGCGGAGTAATGAAGGAAGACTCGTGTAGGAATACTGACAGAGCTGCGTCCAGCATGTAAGCTCGCCAAGTAATTCGTTCGTAGTAAAGTTGGTGAGACAGATTTGAGTACCCAGGGAACAGCCTCCATCAAGCCAACACTCGGTAGCTTGCGAGTGCTAGAATTGCCCACTTTAGCCTTTGCTTACGGACACCACTCCTACGTGAGCGTCCGGTGGAGATGGGAGTTAGACAAGCCTTGACATACCGTAGCAGCGGAAAATGTCTGGGTCGCTTGATTGTCTCGACGCATAGTTACAGAACTTCGGCATATGCTTTCCCAGAGCCAGTATGGAATGTGAATGGGAGGAAAAGGCAGAACGACTCAAGTAGCGTATCAACTCTTCACACAAGGCGTTAAGGAAACTGAAAGAGCCCGTCAGCTCGTCTTGAAGACGGTTGTTGGTACGTACGAAAGCTGAGATATGATTGATCATGCTTTCTTTTCCGGTTTGATTCTGGTCTGTTACCCATTATCCTGCACAGATATATGTACCATGTATCTCACAGTGTTCCAACCCATTCTAGGCCCCGTTGGCTCTTACACAGCGGTCGTGAACCGGTCATCAAAAAAGACATTACCACCCTGAACAGACAAATCGCCCGCCCCTCAACCTCTCTCTTTCGCACCTTTTCCATTCTAGTATCGAATTGTTGGCGCCGCCGCCGCCGCCAATCGCTCATCACCCGCTATCACATCTCGACTCCTCTGCCGTGCGTGCCCATGCACTGCCTCTGGCGTGTCTGTCCACTCCGCCGCGCCCTTCCGCGTCGACTTCTGCTTGGCTGATGACGTACCACCCTGGTGAGTCGTCGAGCTGAAGAAGCGCGAGAACTTGCTGCGAAGCCGCGTTGTTTCGTTGCCGCTAGAAGCTACATCGGTGACTTTCCTGGGACGACGATGCGGACCTGGATGGGACACAGGTGGCGGACCCTTGGTTGGGTATTCCCAGGGTGCGACAGAGCCATCACGGCGGAGATCACTGCTGATTTGTCGTTGAGTATGGTGAGCGTACAGGGCATTGTTATCAACATGGACGTCCCTTGCAGGAGACCCTGACGCAGATATTGCAGGGTTGGCTCCGCTTGAACTTCGTGTCCGTAGTCCTGTGGTTCTACCAGCTGCACCGTCACTGTTTGCGGTAGTGTCATTTTCCGCTGGCTGATGGAATGGAACTGCGAGTCCACGGGTGAGACCGACACTTTTAGTTTGGGTAAGTGTGTACACTGCTTCGCTCTGCCAAGGCTGATTTGACCAGGCAGCTCTGTTCATGTCAATGCTCTGCTCGGACTCTGTGCCGGTTCTGTTTAATTCATTGCTAGCCTTCCCTTGTAAGCACGTATCCGGCCTCGTTGAAGTCGAGGGAATGGAAGGAGGCTTGATCGAAGACTGAGAAGCCGAGCGCAATTTTGAGACAATCGACTGCGCACGGGATCGAGAAGTTGCGGTAGATGCATCGGGACTGAGAGGTGCTGGAGACTTTACCCTTGGAGTGCTTGATGGAAGCGATGTAGGACTTGGTTGGGTGAGCGCTGATGTCGGCGCATGCCCTGTACTTTCATTGTTGGCTTGTCGGCTGGACGTTCGAGGGGGATGTAAAGAGACAGGTGTTTGTATGTGGAAGGAGTTGTTTTTAAAATGATCGCGTCTTGAAGAAGACTGAGCTTCAGTTCGGGGTACTTCGATAGGAGAGTGCGGTGTCGATTTTGAACTTGGTTCAGCAGCAAATCGGGAACGAATAGACTGAGAATCGGCTCCCGGTCTCATTAGATTAGCAATGTGTCTCGATTGCATTGCTGGTTCTGGCTCAGGTTCCTGCCAAGTATCGAGACTTGGCAGTGGGGGAAGTTCGCGATTGAGATTGATTTCCGGCTTAGTCGTTGAGCGACCACGACTGTTCTCGTCGTGGTCGCTCGATTTTCCGTCTCGGCTACCAGGACGAGATTCCTGACGCGCACTTCTATTCCTTGTCAGACTCCAGCTTCGCCATCGAAATCCACTTGGGCTTGTTCGACGGTCCGACTTCAGGCTCCTGAATGACTCCCGCGACGCAGATCGGCTGCTGGGTGGCGCTCCCGGCCTGATGTAATTCTGAACGGCATCTTTGATGCTTCTTGCTCGACTGGTGCTCCTCGCACGACTCGGCGGTCTTTCGGGGGCAACCGCATTGTAGGGCGTACCCGAAGCCGGCACCTTTTCTTGCCTGTCCTTTGCGTTGTCCTGCACTTTCCTCTTGTCTTTCTCAATTCGTGACCATTCCGTTGCAGCTTCATCAGC
Organism: Bathelium albidoporum; assembly: GCA_021031095.1. Classification (NCBI taxonomy): domain Eukaryota; kingdom Fungi; phylum Ascomycota; class Dothideomycetes; order Trypetheliales; family Trypetheliaceae; genus Bathelium; species Bathelium albidoporum. The sequence continues at coordinate 68,189 of JAGFVP010000032.1, read as the reverse complement.
GCGTGATGCAATTTCTTGTTCGTTCAAGACATGCTGGTTGGAGCCTCGCTTAGATGATCGTGCTGGCGTGATTGCCTCGGAAGTGGGAGCGGTTGAGGATGCCCATAGTATATCACTTGAGCCGGTATGTGGCGTAGAGGTAGCAGTATCGTAGAGATCAGCGCGTGTGGAAGACTTCGAGCGTGTATCACTGGGCTTCGCTAAGTCTGGTCGACTCGAAGACGTAAAAGACTTTTGCCTTTCTTTTGGCCTCGGACCTCCTGTTGATATTCCAACGACTTCCCTTCGCCCACTGATGTTTGCGGGTACTGTTTGTGCATTGCCCAGTGGTTCGCCCAGCAAATCTCGAAGATCAGCGTCCGGTTTGTAGGAGAATTTGCTGGGTTCAAGAGCGCCGATGTCGGAGAGACCACCAGTCGAATCCGAGTGTTGAGGGTCAGACGCAGTTCGGGCATGAGATTTTCCATCTTTGGGCCGTGCCGGTCGTTGTGTAGGATTCAAGCCCTGGCTGGACGGTTTGGAATCGCGTCCTAATGCGGCACACGCCTGACGAAGCTGATATTCGGTTTTGGGAGAAAGGGGTGGGTTTCGAACGCTGAATACTTGAGGAGGCGGACTTGGCTGGTCGGGATCGAGTGTTTCGCGCAATGCTCTGTCTTGGGACCTAGAGGGCAGTTTCTGTACGAATCGGGGTTAGTCGATGCCACAGAGTGATATTTGAGACGTCAAATGACAGAAAGCGGAGAGAACAGTGGTTCGTACCAGTGGAGCCACAGAAATGCCAAATTTCCTCCGCATCTTGGAGGCCATTGTGTGGATAATGGTGGAGTATGAGAAGAGCGGATGACGACTGTTGGTTCTACGGCAGGCCGGCACGCAGTTGAGGTAAGACAGATAGATGAACGGGCAGAGGATGGCGGTCGGCGGAGTGGGTACACGCTGCTTGGCCTGAAACTGCGGCCCGAGTTGGGACGAGCGCAGCAAGCTCCGCAACGAGAGCAATAAAAATAGCGAGCCTGCACGAGTGGAACGAAACAGCACGACAATGGAGCGCACGGCGAGGTGCAGCAGCACGCGTGCCTGGACTGCCCCGTTCCTGGTTCTGGGGGGTAGAGAGAGAGGGATGGATGGTGTTTGCCGTGCCTGGGCTGGCTCGCCCGACCAGGCTCTGTCCCAGCGCAGAGGCAATCTCTCCTTCACTTGCTCCGTACCTATCACCGTCCTGCCACCCACCGTCCAGCCGACCCTCCTCTGACCGGCTTGTGGATCGTGGGGAAGCCCGGCAGACGCAGGCCGTGTGGGACTCCGACCGGCTTCGCCCTGGCTGAGATGATGGACTGGGGTCCCATCCGGAGCATTATGGCCTTGCCATGCGTCGTTCGCTGGCAAAACCGCCGAGTGGCTTGGGCGTTCATCAGCTACGGATGATTGACTGCAGGCATGAACCATTCAGCTGGCTGCCCTGCCGGCAGCCTTCTAGGGTACAACTGGTCTGACCCGTGTCCGAAGCGAGGAGCTCCAGCCTTCCCAACGTTCATCCTAGCGCAGCATCGGCTCACGCCGCTGGGAAATGCTGTTCCCAGAACCAGGATATCCATCCGTGAAACATTTCCCACTGATACAATACCCTGTCACGCCTGTCTGAAACTACTTCCTTGCATCCTGCTCTTTGACGTGGCCACGGGTTTGGCCTGACAGCAGCACCTTGGTTTGCCACTCCTCCGGGATGCGCCGGCTCACGTTGTGCCTAGATAAACGTGCAGCTGTTCTGACCCATGGCGCTAGAACGCAATGTTTTGGACTGACAGGTCGCAGTCAGGTCCTGGTTTGCTTGCCGTCCAGTCGTTGCTACTGACTGAACACATTTAAGTACACGGGATCGAGGCTTCATATTCTTCCTTCACACATCAGCGGAAGGATAGCCGGAGTCCTCCGCAGAGGAATCAGAGCAGGTTGAAGTCAAGACCAATTTATCCAATCAATAGTCTTTCGATTCACCCTTCGAATCACCAAGGTAAGCATTTCCACAGGTACTATGAAATGACATCTAGAGAGTGATAGCGACCATGTGCTCGATGCTGGGGTTGTGCAGCACGACCCTAGTTGCCGAAGGAAGCATCGACAAACTTTCAGTCCACCCATACTCGGATCAAACAATCCGAATATTCGGAGTGTGTACTACCACCAGTGTCATGGCTTATGTTGATTGAACATTACTGCATTTTCACAAGCTCGCTACCAGATCGGCGCAAAGTACGACCATTCAGAAGCAATCCTGCGGATGAACGGCTGGGCTGACATATGCTACGCCACCAAGGATGACATTGTCTTAGGAGTGAATCATTTCCACTATTTTTAGATCCTTACATTTTCGGAGTGGTTCATGTGTCTTGGATGAGGCACGGAAAAGGGAAATGCATAGGGGCCTTACCACTGGAATAGCAAGCCCAGTCTAGTCATCCCAAAACATTGGATCTAATTGAAGTCCATCCTTCTTCTCGACACACAAATCACTGTTTCTGAAACTCGAATACGATTGGTAGGTCACATCCATCTAATGTTGATTGGATGTTGCTTGATAGCTTCTCGGCGACTGTCTGTGTAGCTTTGCTGGAATGATTATGTTAGTTTCCTTTTCGTATGGTCGTCTCTTCCATTACGAGCATATTCAGAATATCGACATGAATGGAGACTACTCAACAATCTTGACGCTTGCGAGGTTCATGATCCAACTTAAGGAGAGTTCAAAGCCAAATATACAGGGTTCATTCTCATTCAGCGCCTCTAGCGACATCTATCACGATGCCACATGGATTAACGACTGTCTGGTTCTTTCATTGCAATCAGCAAAAAACCTAGGGGTTTTATCGGACAAGGCTTGCTTGTGAAGAATAGGGCAAGGTTTGGATTCCGCTAGAATGCCTTTAAAAGATTTTTCCAGTCTATGAGAGAATAGAAGCAAGAAAAAGGAGAGGCAAAGAAAGATTTCGGCAGACTATTACAAGATTTGAGACTTTTTTCTAGACAACGTGGTATCATTATTCTCCTCAATCACAGCTTAGCTCCAATCTCCCTTGCAGCAATCTCGCGCAAGACCCGTTTTAAGATTTTTCCACTGGCGTTTCTGGGTATTGATTGGGTGAAAACAACACCACCATCCAATCGCTTATAGCTCGCCAGCTTCGACGCCATGTACCGCTGAACATCGTCGACCGTGAGCGAATTACCCGTGCTTTCAGGCTTTCGCACAACATACGCCCGAGGAAGCTCGGATCCGTCCCTCTCGAACTTGACACCAAGGACCGCCGCGTCTGCGATACCAGGGTGATCCAACAACACTCCTTCCAGCTCAGCGGGAGCAACCTGAAAGGCACGGACCTTGATGAGCTCCTTCTTCCGATCCACCAAATACCACAGTCGATTCTCACTACTACGAAAGCCCACATCTCCCGTTCGATAAAAGCCGTCGGCATCCCAGTCTCCGCGATTGACCTCACCCTCCTCCGCGCCTAAGTAACCCATGACGACGCCTGGTCCACGCACGCAAATCTCTCCGCGCACGTCGAACCCAGTGATGTCGTTCCCGTCGTCATCCACAAGCTTGAAATCCATGTTCGCCTTCCCACGCCCAACGCTGCCCGTCTCGTCGTATTCATCCCATTCAAACCCCGTCGCGATGCAGCACGTCTCTGTCATACCCCACACCTGCGTGAAGGTCGCCTCCGACGGCATCAGCGCGGCAAACCGCTGCTGCGTGGTTTTATCCATCGGCGCAGCGCCCGAAATGGCAGATCGGATGCTGCGCAGCGGCCGGCGGTCCAGTAGCTCACGAGGGGCGTTGAGCACGGCGATGACCTGCGGCGGCACGATTACAAGGTCCGTGACGGCGTGTCGCTCGATAGCATCTAGGTAGGGGCCTAGGGCGAAGCGGCGCTGGACGAAGGCCGTCTCCCCCGCGCGCAGCGTTGAAGTGTGGCAGAGCGGCGCAATAGCGGCATGGAACATGGGCAGCGCATTGATGCGTCGGATCGGCCAGGGCCGCGGGTGATGCTCGTAAACGACGGTATGCTGGGTGATGAAGTTGCGGTGTGAAAGCATGGCGGCTTTTGGAAGGCCTGTGGTACCGCTGGAGAAGAGGCGGGCAGCTTCAGTAGAGGCCTAAGTCAATGTCAGTTGGTCGACTTCGTGTGGTAGCAGGATGTAGGGGCAAGCGTTTTGATTGTATACCTGAATCTTCTCATCATCGAAGCGAATCCAGTCTTCTTCGCCGTGTGCAAGCAAAGTTCGCCATGATTGAAAGGGTTTGAGGGCAGCCTTGGCGCTTTGCGGCTGTCTGTCATGGTCAAAGAGAATGACGCGCGAATCTGCAACTTTGACTTCCTTGGCAGCGGCAAGAACAGAGTCTAATATTTCGGGCTCTGCGATGACACATTTCGCACGCGAAGTCTTGAGATGATGAATTAGTTCAAAGGGTGTATACGCTGGATTGGTACCCGCGAAAATTCCTCCGAATGCGATGATTCCTAATACAACAATGGGATAGTAGATACTGTTGAAGGCATGGATTGCAACACAATCACCCTTCTCCAGGCCTGCTTTACGAAATCCAGCGCACAGTTTTCTAACCAGAGCTTGAGCTTGCCGGGCCGTGATGTAATGTGATGGGTCGGCAACGTCAACGTAGATTGGCTTGTCAATGTCATAGGAAGGCTTGTCGAACATCCACGAACAGAGGTCCTGGTTGGGTATCGCAACAAAAGTCTCTGCAAGGAACGGCATGTTTGCTGGATGAAGGGATCCGACTACGGAAATAACGGACTTTAAATAGCTTCTGAGGCAATGATCGGTTAACCCGCCCAAGTAGCTGAAGTTGTGAAGTGTTTTAAACAAACGATCTCGCAAAGAAGAGACAAGCTGGCAATTTGCAAGTAGGCGTTGATCAAAGTAGGTGGGATTTGGCGTACAAGTATTCGATGCGTCGAGTGGTCTGAGTACTCTACAAGCACGTACCTACCGGTAGCTGTACGTTTCCGGTAACTGGAAAAAGCTCCTGCTAGGGCTTACTCAGCACCACAGTGAGGTTCTGCCCTTAGTCTTGGCCCCCAATCTGTCTGACCCGCCCCGAAATACGCCATCGCTTTCTCTCCATTGTCAAATCGTGTCAAGCAAACAAAGAGATAGGGCTAGAACTCAGAACTTAGTAGTGTATCATTGCTTTAGAGCTAGGTCAGACCTTGAGATTTCTGCCTTGAGCTCTAACTTCAAAGTTGCATCTAGAGCTTTCCAAAAAGCGGTACACATGATAAAGCAGAAAGCGGAAGTTAAGCACCTGTGCGACGGGCAGAACAGTTAATCTAGACTTCACTTGACTCATCTCTCCGACTCGGTAATATACCGAATCATTTGGAATAGGTAATTGGCCATGTTGCCGGCAGGGATAATATCCAAAAGATGGAGATTATGTGATACGAGAATTTCATTTTCTCTTGATTCGAATTCTCTGATGGGCCTCCATTTTGGGCTAGGAGAAAATTCGTTATTTTGTAGAGATTGTAGGTATTTCAAGATGTCACCACCATACACAATTTGTTCTCATCTTGTGTGGTTTATTGGATGAGCTCGAATTCAGTTAATCCAAAACTCTAGGCTAGCAGAAGATCCCAGCTAGCACAATGGCCAATTACAGTTTACCAAATTATCCGATACGACTGTCTAACGACATCTGAAGTTCACTAGGGATTTGCTAGCTGGGTTATCGTACCGAGTTTTCCTAGCAAGCGTTCCAGAAGTCGGTCCACTCATTAGCCGAACCTTGGCAAGTGGAAAGCGGCCGAAATTGGCACGGACCACCAACATGTCCTTTGCCTCCACAACCTGCTTTTGTCTTGATTTAAACTTGAATTTTGGTAAACTCGATCTTTTGAGGTATAGTAGCAATTGATCAAAAGCTGAAATATTAAGTTCCAATAAGATCAAAGCAGACATATGACACTGTTCAACTTACGTGTGGAGCTTATCTACCTATAGGTACTTAGGTGCTCTACGCACTATCTCATAGTCTCAGTAGCATCTTTGTAAGAGACAGAATGCTCATTGATTGGCTCGTTCTCCCAGTGAATCAGTCAACAGCGCGGGGTATTCATTGTTAGCATGTTCGTTCCCCGCACGTTCTGCTTCAACGTCTTGAATAGCATTCAGCATTGTGAAGAGTCTATAGCGGTTGATGTTTGAACAAGTACGTTCTGTCGAAGGCGTCCCCCGCCCACCATCAGGTCAATGTCTGTGATTTCATCAATGAGCTCCGAATGTACATCCGGAAATATAGTGTAGTTGCTTATTGTCGAAAACAAGGTGTTCTGCCCTAATTCTTACGGTAGTCTTTGAATTGTTTGAAGAGGTACTAATAGAGAAATACTGATAAATGATCCGCGAGAGTCCAATTGAAAAGGCTTTTATCGGCGTTGGATTTCAGGTACCTGGATAGGTAAGTTGATAATTTCTTCGGACCATACAATCCGCGCAGACAAGAGACCCAAGTTGCTCTGTGGAGAGATCTAGACCACGAGGCTCAAGACTGTTATTCAAGCTATTGACAGAAAGGGAAAAAAAAGAGCGAGCTATGTAAATGTAGGGGTTTTCAGTGTATACTGTTTCCCAGATATCTGATTTTGTAAAGGCAAAAATTTGTGCAGTCCCACTGCCTTACCTTACGCCTCGGGCACAACGCCGGACCCAGATCTGAAGCCGCCGATTGATTCGCTCACGAGGCATCGCTTCCAGCCTTCATCCCACCAGGCGGGCGAGCTAAATTGGACAAACAGCAGCTACAAGGACACGGCCTTATCGGAGCTCCATGATTGGTGCTGATTCAAGCCTAGAGACTAGGTAGGTAGATACCCAAGAGGTCCATCAAGAATCACGCTCTCATACAAGACAATGATGCTGGCCCCGTTACTTCGAGGTAATGTTGATCTCGAAGCAGCTGCAGTTTCAGATGTACTTCATTTCAATCTGGAGATGTGTAACCGAGCTCTTTGGTCCTTTGTCTCGCTGGAAATGCAAAGAGAAAGCTTATGATACACTGATAACAGCGGCTCTCGCATAGGCGACATCAAATACTAACCACGTCTGCTCCACCGCATACCGCCTTTCTTGCTTGAAATGAGGATACTCATAGCCTTGAATATGTCACTTGAGCTTAAGTTTAATGGTTCACCGAATCGTGCTTTGACGATAAGAGATGATAGCGCATGAGATAGTACTTGATAAGGCAGAGTAGATCTTGCTTATCTTGGCATCGGGATCGAGATCGCCGAGAAGCAAGAGATGCACAGTAGATCCTTGGCTGCAAATGGGCGCGGAAACATTTCGATTTATTGGCCGCATCTTGGAACGCTGCCCTTCCCTAGAATATATTAGGGACTGCACGCTCATAACTAGATGGGAGCAGGATACAGCAGCCGGAGTGCAGAGTCTCCCCGTGCTCGTCAAAGCACAATTTACTGAATTTTACGAATTCCACAAACTTGTCCAGTGAAATGACTTCTTCGCAAGCATCCAGTAATTACGGATCTGGAACCTCTGCCGGCCCTGGCATTGGGAACAAGACAAACGAAAACCCAGATACGGACGGTGCTTATACACGACTTGGTTCTAATCAGGATACTGACCCTTATCTGGGTGGCACGGAATATGGTTCTGGGACGACTGCTGGAGTAGGATTCGGCAACAAGAGTACGGGTACCGAAGACTTCACTCAAGAACATGAGGCCACAAGGTATGGAAGTGCCGGGGAGACTGGAGCATACGCTGGAGGAACGAGCTACGGAAGCGGAACCACAGGCGGAGCTGGATTTGGCAATAAGACCAGCGGAAGTAGAGGCGGATCCAACGGTATTTTGTTCCTAATTCGTCGCCAGAGACACCGCGTACTTACTGAGTTTAGATTCGTTTGTCGGTAGGATCATGGAAAAGGCTGGAAATGTATTACACAATGAAGGCATAGCCGAGAAGGGCCGAGAGAAGCGTGAGGAGGAAAGGCATGGTTAGCCAGACGACCGGAGCCTTTGATACAGCAGGGGGATTCTTAATTTCGTCGTATCGATAGTCAGGAATGCCAATAATGATATCCATGTATTGCATTGAGCCTGGTGTATCCACAAACCTTGAGCAAACCTTCGACCAACACCTGAGAAATGTAGTGAAACATGTATTCCTCACACTCAACGGACGTATCGACTCTGTCCAAATCGTTAGTAAACTGTATCCGGTTCGAATCGAGCAGGTTGCTGGTACCATGAAACGCTTGTGAAAATCACTTCTCAGCAAGTCATTCACAAATTCCTTGCTCTTCCGCTTGTCCTCTGTCCCTCGTGCCTGATTCTTGAAAACGACATCCTCGTCCCATCTCTTCCTAACACCAAAGTCTTGGGAGTTGAGCAACGGGTTCCCTCTTGCAATGTCTACTTCCCGCTTCTCCTCCTCCCTAGCTACGCGCTCTGCCTCCTCTTTGGCCTTTTGTTCTGCTCGCTCTTTTTTTATTTTTTCTAGCTCTCGCATGAGAACTGCTTCCTCATCTTCATCTTCAGAATCATTCTCATCCTCGTCATCTTCATCATCATCGTCTTCGCCATTCGAATCGCGATCGATCTCTGCAGCCTCTTCGAGTATCAACCGCCGCCTTTTTGCCTCCGGATCTTCACCACCTTCCCCATCTGCATCGTCAACCTCTCTCTTATCTATTCTTCCGGTGTCATCTTCAATGGCGAGCCGACCTCTCATCCCCTCCAGTGCACCTGGAGACGTGGTTGGTGCCCCAGGAGCACTCTTTCCTTTCTTGGCAAAATGCGCCGCTTCAGCCTGGAGGAGCTCGGCGCGCAGATCTCGGCGCGAGTTTTCACTTTCACTACCCTGACCTTCTTGTCGGTGCTTCAGAATTTTATGGGCGGGAAGAAGACGTTGGTGATAGGCTGGACCGCGAAGCGCATCCTTGCCACGAGCCTTGGGCAAAGTCAATAGAGATTAGAGGCGAAAGTAATAGTCTTGACTTACTGGATCGAATGTGGGTCTGTGTGCTGTCGTCATTTTAGGAGCTTGAAGCGAGAGCTGTATATGATGATGAGTGACCTTGCTGCAACGAATATCAAATGTCTCAAAACTTCAACTTAGGCGGTGGCAGAAACATCAGTGCTGTGCATTGCACGTCACATTTTTGCGCTTGTTGCAACGGAACTTCAAATTGCGCGCAACAATGTGTACCCCAAGGTAGCGACGACCAAGAATGCCTCGCGAGGCCGAAATATCCCTCAACGAGCGCGAGTTCCTCCGGCAAGCACTTCGTGAGGGTGTACGACTCGATGGCCGTGCCATTGATGAATTTCGACCTCTAGGTCTTTCGTTTGGAGAGGAGGACGGAGTTGCAGACGTGCAACTGGGCAGGACCAGGTATCCATGCACTTGGAAGAGTTTATATCTAAATTCTGGGACTTATTTTCTACTATAGGGTTGTGGTCAGAATCTCCTGCGAGGTCACGATGCCTTTTCCAGATCGTAAATTCGACGGCATCTTTACGATATCCACGGAACTATCACCTATGGCGTCTGCTGCGTTCGAAGCTGGCCGGTATGTCTTACCCAATTTTCAGCGCTACAAGCTCGTAGCACATTTTTTCATTGCCTAACACGTTCTATGTTCAAAGCACCCTAACTGAGTCGCCAGCTCCACAGAACAAGAAACCCTTCTTTCTCGTTTACTCGAAAAAGCCATTCGCCGCAGTAGTGCTCTGGACACCGAATCTCTTTGTATTGTCGCTGGCTCCAAATGTTTCAGCTTACGTGCGGACATTCACGTCTTGGACTTTGATGGCGGTTTGGTGGACACGTGCTGCATTGCGTTGTTAGCTGCGCTACGGCATTACAAAAGACCTGATGTGAGCGTTCACGGGGGTGAAGTGAGAGTCTGGGACACGAGAGAACGGCAGCCGCTGCCACTGACCCTGCTGCACCACCCATTCTGCGTTACCTTTGGCTACTACACCGAGCCAGAGGGGAAGGAGATTCTGCTACTCGATGCAAATCTTATAGAGGGCCAGTGTAGCGAAGGCGAGGTGATACTAACTGTAAACAAGTTCGGAGAGTTGTGTCAACTTGCCAAATATGGCGGAGCAACGGTGGATGCGTTGACTTTGCTGAATTGCGCAAGAGTGGCCACCGAGAAAGTAAAAGTTCTGGATCAGTTTGTGACTGACAAATTGAGCGAAGATGCGAAGAAACGAGATATTGGAGGGTTGATGGCAGAGCTGAGCGCAGAGAATGCGCGATGATACTGTGTGTTGCATGTCACTGTCAAGACGCACGAATTCGGTGCGAGTGGATATGCTTGCAGCAGAGGAGTCGTTCATCAGTCCAGGACTCTTTAAGTGAATGGCTGTTGGCCTCAGGATTAATATTTGGGCACTAAGTATGTGGAGCGCCCGCAAGCTTGCTGCAAAAGCAAGAAGCAACTCAGTCTCCAAAAGGCTTCTCGCCGGTTGCATTACCCTTGGGTGCATATCTCGCGACGACGAAGGTACCGCTCTCATTGGACGCTTTGCCCATACCGACCTGCACTGTCGAATACCACACGCATTGCGCTGCGATGTAGAATCAGCAGGGTGAATATCTAGAGGCGCCTGTGAGCACATACAAAAGTGACCCCAATCACCGAAACTACCGTCCCCAACCCTCTCTCCGTGATACGCGCTTCTCTCATCGAGCCAGCTCTCGACAGCAGCCATGAACTTCGTATGCCCAGAGGCCCAAAAAAGGTTTTCCCCGCCGGCATCAGAATGCTGCAATTCACCCATCTTGATCAGCTCCTTCGCCCAAAGCTCTGCTTGAAAAGCGAGGTCGGGGGACCATTACAGCGGAGGTACGGAGAGCTCTTTACGGACAACGTTGTGGGCTTTGAGAGCGATTGCGGCTTCTGAGGGCATTTTCAAGGGACGGTACCGTTTTTCTGAAGGCTAATTGTTTTCCTTGTTGATGATCATGAGTTTGGAATCGAAGTATTTCTTCTAGTGCAAATAATGACGCTGTAAACTAGGACGCAACAGCTTTGATGAAGTGCTAAGAACCGTATTGCGATCCTGACCTTGTGTGCTTCTCAAATCTGGGCTTTCCGCGTTGCGTTGATCGCTAATTTATGGAGGAAAAAAAAAAAGCAGGGGGGTTGACAGTTACAGTGCGCATCGTGGAATTCTGTAAAGTCACACCACAGAGTTGCGCTTGGATTCTTACGCACTTAAACAAGTCTCACGGCCCGTCATCGGCAAGTTATAGCATAGGTGTGACTACTATGTACACGGGCTTGAGATGCCTCTTCGGACCGGACTTCAGGTACTGATTTTGACAAGTAGACCTGAGCATTCGAGACGACGCTTTCGAAAGAAAGGTCACTGCAGCGCACACAATCGAAGTCTGTGTCGCGCCCCTTTTCTTTCAAATTTCTTTTTTCACTTCCTGTTCTTAACAGCAAAAGCTATAAAGTATGTATACATACATATTATTTTCAATTTAAAAAAAGAGAAAGACAAAAAAAGCCAAACCCCCCCCCCCGCTCCAAAAAAAAACTGTGAAGGGCTCTATTTAAATTAAAAAAGCCTTGATTTGTTGCGGTACTAGTACAGTGCGGATTTCAGTGTGCGAAGTTTTTTATCACCCGCATTGCCGGCGTCGTTCTCCATATAAGAGCGCGGGGTTGCCGAGGAAAGGCTGTAACGGAAATTTGAGTTATCTGGAAACCGCACTTACGAACATCACGATGGCTCAGCAATTTAAACTTCCAGATGGTCGAAATCTTGATTACCTTATCTCTGGTGCGAAAGATGGCTTTCCCTTGGTATGGATCCATGGTACGCCAGGATCATACTTGCCCATCCCAAGTTTCTCTGCCGCCTGTGAAAAAAAGGGAGTCAAAGTCATCACTGCCTCGAGAGCTGGATATGGCGGCTCCACTAGGGAAAAGGGAAGACGAGTAGTTGATGCAGTTTCGGATTTACAAGCTTTGAACGAACATTTGGGCATCAACCAATGTATAGTCGGCGGCTGGAGCGGCGGCGGTGAGTGCAGTATATGAAGCTCCTGACTTAAAATTTGTGAGGTAATCTTCTACTCTAGGTCCACATGCTTTGGCTTGTGCCGCTCGTTTGTCTGGTTGTCTAGCTGCTTTGTTCGTTGCGGGTGGCGCCCCTTACGATGCTGAAGGTCTTGACTTTTTTGCAGGTCAAGGTGAAGATAGTAAGTGAAATGCTTGAGTCCGTCCATTCAAGATTATCTAATTGTGGCATGAGAGCAGATGTGCAAGAGTTCAAAGCTGCCTTGAAAGGAGAAGAAGAACTACAAACATTCTGCCAAGCCATGCGGCCTGACCTGCTTAAGGCAGACCCTACTGGTATAACAGAAACGATGTCCAGTATTCTTCCTGATGTGGACAAGCAAGCCATGCTCGTGAACAAAGAGATCGGGCAATATATATGCGACATGTTTCAAGAGGGTCTCAAGCATAACTCGGATGGATGGGTGGATGACGACCTTACTTTTGTTAGACCTTGGGGGTTTGACTTGAGGGAAATAAAAGTTCCGGTATTCCAGTATCAAGGAACGGAAGATAAGATGGTTCCATACGGCCAGGGAGAATGGCTTGCGAAGCACCTGCCCCAGGAACATTTCAGAAGCCATCTCATGCAGGGCGAAGGGCACATTTCCATCTTTCTGGGCCAAATGGATAGCATGATAGATGAGCTTTTGGCTGTGGCAAAGGCTGAGCAATAAATCTTGCACAGACGAGAAAGTGGCACGGGAAAAATTGTTCAAAAACTTCGATCATAATCAATGGACTACACCTAAGGACCCTGACCGGAAAGGCATTGGATACTTAGTCCTTTCAATATATAGAATAAGAGAAATGATAAGCTTTTTTTTTATGTTTGCCCACGGCTCATTTAGCCGCCATCTTAGCGACCTGCATTTTCCAATGCTGCACTAGTAATGCGCGCCAACGGCTGACTTTTTATTGAAGCATTCTTACGCAATCAAGCTCGTATATCCAGCGACGCCCTGCTGGCTGTTTAATAACCCATGGATATACTATAATTGGGCGAGACTTATCGCATCTGGGCTTGGGCTTGGCTAGGCTTGGCTCGCGGTCTCGTTGTGCTGATCTACTACATATCCATAATGCTGGTCGTTGAAAACCTTGGCACTGCTTCAGGACTTGCCTAGCGAAGGTATGTGGGAACCTTGACCGACACCAAAACATCGCGTATAACCCAGAGCCTCACCCCAAGACAGGTATCCTAGGCCTCAGATAGTTAGACTACTTCGGCGTCATTCGTGGCTTATGCCGCTTAGCCTGAGGCCATAACAACAACATCGAAAAATATCGAGCTTTCTTATCGCACATACTTTCCCCGCGATCATCATTCTGATTGACGATTTTGAGATACTGACACAACGGTGAATCGCCGTGTCTTGATGCCAGCTGGAAGCGGGTCCAAAGCAGCAGCAGAGCCGCCTCATGAACGGGCTGAGATGATTTAAATACAGTCACCATGCATACAAATCAACTTCCAACCCCTTCAATTCCAATCCTTGATCTTTCCCAAGCATCCTCGTTGTCTTTCCGTCCATCTCTTCTTGCTCAGCTTCGAGAGGCTCTATATCATATTGGTTTTTTATACATCATAAACCATGACGTCAATCGATCTACTATTGAAGATCTTGTTGACAAGCTTCCGGTCATCTTTGACCTGCCGGCTGATTTGAAAAAGGATCTCAGTAAGGAAAACTCACCCCATTTCCTAGGCTACAGCGGGTTTGCAGAAGAGATGACCTCGGGTAAGAAGGATCTAAGGGAACAGTGGGACTTTGGTAGTGATGTACCTAAGATCTGGAACAGCGCGGGCTCCGGAGATGGTTCAAAATCCGAACGAGAGCCTTATACTGAGCTTTATTGGAAGCTCCGAGGCCCAAACCAGTGGCCACCTGATGAACAGGTTCCTGGCTTTAGGCAAGCATATATGAGGTTAGCTCGACCATCCTCTGAAGTCTCGTATTGATTAAAATACATGTTCCTAGATACCATGAAGAAGTTCAGCAACTTTCGTACCGCTTTGTACATCTTATTGAGGAGGCATTCGGCATTCCCATCGGGACCTTTGACAGGTTTTGGAAAGGCCAAATGCGGCCCCAGCATCGAATCAAGTTAATCAAGTACCCGCCCAGATCCTCACTGACTCATTTAGGAGAAGAGGAAGGACACGGTGTTGGTGCTCACAAAGATTCTTCGGGTTGGCTCACCTTCCTATACCAAATTGGCCAGGAGAAAGGATTGGAGGTGCTTGGACCAAACGGAAAATGGGTTGAGGTTCCTCCGATACCTGGCAGCTTCGTGGTAAACTTTGGCAATGCATTTGAAGCTGCAACAGAAGGCGCAGTCAAAGCTACAGTGCATAGAGTGAAGGTCGTGCCTCCCATTTCGGAAGATTTTCAAGAGGCTGACGCGAACATAGGCTCGGAATCCCTCGTCGAACGCGAGGTACTCCATCCCGTTCTTTCAGGGTCTCCCGCTCGACATGACTGTATCTGAGATTCAGTCATACATTCCTAAGTCGATCCGCGAGTTACGGAAACGGCGAACAATCGAAGCTAATGTTGAAATGAATGGGAACGTGTCCACCTTTCTCGATCCACGATGGGATACACTTGGAGAATCACAGTTACGTAAATGGATCAGAAGTCATGAGAATGTAGGCCGGAGATGGTACGGAGATGAAGTAGTGGAGTATTATCTAAAACAAGCAAACAATGGCGAAGATGCTTCTGTTCATTCTGCAGTGCATCGGCTTAATCGCTGAGCTCGAGTTTTGGGGCGATCCAGTTGGATAAGGGGGGATTCTAAATCCATTGGGATTGAATACGCATCAGATTTTGTATCGGTCGGGATTTGCATTAACGTTCGTGCAAAGACGAGTTCACTGTTGACCTTAGGAATTGATTTCACCCGTCGCCTGAGGAAGCGAAATCAGCGTACCAGGTTTGGTGCCCTGGTGCTCGGCATTGGCGACGCATTGACCAGAAGATGATCAACAAAATCGATATTATTCAACCGGGAAAATTTTGAACTTTATCTGGATAAACCCTTGAAATTACAAGACAGTCTCATGTTCGCGTGGCTTGTATTGCCACTACCACCGGAAGACTCAACTTTAATGATGCCGATCTCGCCTGTCCTTTCCTCTTCTGTCGTTTGTGGCATGGTTTGCTAAGGAAGTCGCACGCTCACCTAAAAATTTCGTCTTGCACAACACTGTTGATGGTTTTCTCAAGCAACTTACTACACTATGAATTTTCGCATTCAACGAATGACCACATGCTCAGCTAAAGCACAAGCTCCACTGCTCTTTGAGTGACCTTCATATCGATCGGTAGAAGAGATGAGACCCTATCTGGAACGCTGCAGTCTCCAATCCGGGCTTTTGTCCGTGGCGAACCTTGCTCCTAGTGGTTGACCGAAGGAACTTGTGGCCTTATTGGTCAGACGCGGGATCAGCGTGAAAAGACAAACATAAGGTAGCGAACTCTAAACTTTGGCCGTCACCCAATACAGCAAGACAACCAGAGCTGGGACGCGGCAATGATGTGTTGCTGTTCAGGATATGACTCTTCGCCAAGCTCCATGCAGTGGACCAAATCGAGCCTCCTCGCAAGTGATACTCTTGACATCTATCCAGCGAGGAGAATTAGCTTCCTGTGGTTCCGGACTGACCCTTACTCTGGCGAGAAGTTTAGCAGGAAATTTAGGAAACTTCCGCACGTTGCAAAGCCCATCCTGAAGGGACCAGGAAAATGGTAGCGAGGTTCATGACATGCATCATCACCTTTTCTGCCACCCATTTCTTACAATTTGGGACGGAGCAAAAACAGGAGCATCGCTAAACTACTAGGCACTGTAACGTGAAGTAGCAGGAATGTCAGTCTGTAGGGCTATCTCGATTTATCTTCATATCCAGCAAATCTGAAAGTATCCGTTCAACAAAGCGCTTTATGTGAATACTTTCTTTTCTGTATGGAGCCTCTAGCAACCACCATCGGCCTGCCTATTTTGAATTGGAATCATAACTCTGCAATCTACTAAGTGTCCGGGAGAATTAAGTTGATAACGCGAGGTTCAGGGTACGCAATCTGCATGAGGCCGTCGATGTTATCATCTCTGTGATGGCCTCATTCCATACCAATGGTGACTACCCTGTTGCTTGTAATTGTAACTGAGTTGTTAGCCAGAACGTCTGCTCTTCCTAGATACTTTCAACAGGCTCTATTCAACTACGCTTGAAACTTTGATTAACAAGGAAAGTTAGGGGTAGGGGCAGCGATCAGCGAAGATTTCGATAAAGTTCTGTAGTAGGGTGATATTCTATTGCGCGTAGGTGGGAGGTAGTGAGTTGCCTAAATGCAGTCAGTCACGTGCGTATGTGGTCCCTTGACTAATAAAAAAGAGTGGCCTGGGAATATAATTGGCCATTGCCGCTAACTTTTCCGTATCTAAACGCGAGCAATTCCGTTTCCTTCAGGGTCCGTCACTTGAAAAGCTGACACCAAATGATATCTCATAACAACATGGAGCCGCACCGAAGCAGAGGCATGGCGCACTGATATTAAAAACACTCAAGTCATACGTTGAGAGGAAGTCATGGATCTGATAGGGAACGTGCTTCGAAATGACCTGAAAATCAGTGTTATCATTCCTCATACCATCAGCATGGCGTTATTGGCCTGTATCAAATGCGATGAGTTCTCTCATCTGTAGTCTGCTTGTTGAACGCCCAGTTCATATCTTGAAAACCCAACGGCCCAAGACAGCGAAACCTTCACTCTTCTGCCAAAGTTGTCAGACGGCTTTTCACTATTGCCTAACGTTGCAAAGTGCCGCAGGCTCCGATCCTACTCTGCAGGGATTGGTCGTTATCGAGCTTGAAGGTGCTTCTGCGCGAGGCTGATCAAGACCATAGATTAAGGCAGTGATGATGGATCAGTCACAGCTTCTGTTAGCGATTATTCCGGACAAGATCATGAAACCCCTGTTGTAGCGTTGGGTCCCGTTCAGGGCCCGTGCTACCGTATCGGTAATTGGAGTTAGAATGCAAGCGGGCACATGTCCCACTTTTGCCATCAAGAAAGGATCTAAAGCTCTGCTGATAATGCCTATCACGGGGTTGCCAAAACCACTATGCGGGACTTCGCGAAGCTTTAAGTTCAAGGCAGAGATGTGTCTTCTCGGCCAGGTTGGACCAAGAAACTGTAGCCTTTGCAACAAGGTTCAATAACGGTGGCTTGATTTTCCGAGTAGATTTGTACAGCAACTTTTGATGTCCGACCACTAGCGCTGCACGGTCATGATTTTTGCCAGTTCACAAGGAACGGCATTCATGCTCATTTAGCAGTGTGTGGGAATATCTGACCGGCATGAACAGCAGGCAAGGCCCCTATGATATGACAAGCCCCCTTCCACGTATGCACAAATTGGTCATTGGATGCACCATATCACTGCATCATGCCAACGGTGGTAGTGAAAAGAATTGTGTTAAAACAAGGCCAAGTTTGCTATACAAAGCTTGTTTTCAGATGTAACTAGAATTAGACAGCGATCCTAGATTCTGATTCGACCAATATGGAAGAATGACGGCGATGTTCTTGAGAGGGACTGTGCGTAAATTCGGCAGGAGCTCGCCCGAGAAAGCATTCGCTTACTAGAACAGTCCTTTGCAGAGTTGGCAAGAAAGGTCTTTGATCAAGATGACAGACGAATGCGTGCAAGCGTAGGCGGCGCTTGGCAGCAAACGCCCAGAGAGGTACATACTAGGCGAGATCAGACCCTTTGTCTATGCGTTAGTGATCAACCGCTAGTCTGCAGAGTGCAGAATCACACCATTTTTGTCGTTGGGTTTGCCGCGCCGCTGACCCATCACGGACTTTGACTTTTGCGGTCGTGCTCGTACTGGAAGGTCGGAGAGCTGTGGTGCTGTGCTTCATGTAGAGCACCGACCGCAAGCGGTCATGCAAAGCAGCTGGAAATACGTATAGGATCGCGCTCTTTGAAAGAAGCCGCTGGCCCGCAACACGGTTGATACCGAATGGCAATTTTGCACTTCCTCCTGGTGGTGGGTTGTTCGTTCTGTTCTGAGAGCATGCGCGCCGTTCCTGGCAGAAGTTGGACCAAGTCACAGAGCGCCGATGACTCGCAAGCAGGGCTGATCGGATGAAGAGCACGAGAGCAAGGTCGGTAGGCATCAGAAACGGCGAGGAAACGACGGTGATTTAAGAACAGGGATGAGCGACTGCCAAGATGACATTTAGAGGCTCGCGAAGATCTTGCAGCCTGAGCTTGGCTCTCCAACCGGCCCGAAGGCTTCCTGGGAAAGCAATATGAATCGTATTCCAGCGGAAATTCGCGCGAACCAGCGTGCAGCAAAAACATTCCCGGCAGCCAGCAACGCCAGGATGTCGAATTAAGCGTTGACGGCGCCGCGGCTACTGCCGAAGTGACATTTGGCCGAGAGCCAGATTCGCGGCTCGCCATGGACTCACACCACTTCTCAGCCTTCGACACGGAAGGGCGCTGCGTGTCTGCTCTCCGCCACCGGTGCTGTCCTGACCTGACGTGCCGCGGGCGTCATTCGTAGCGTACGGCCCCCAGCGGCGGCGGCGCCAGGCGGTTTCTGGTACGACAGCGCATCCACTGGGTCGAGCAGTGGCAATGGGGCACGCTTGGGGGCCTGCTTGCACGAAGCCGGTCCCCTTTGGGCGGGCTGCTTCTAGCGGCGATACCGCTTCCAGCAGCACCCACGATCTGGCATTTCGGCAGCCCCAAGGACTAGCGCAAGCGTGCAGCATCTAGGAGGCGTTCGCACTCCATGACAGTTTGTGCGTTTCCGGGTTCAGGCGGTGCTAGGTGCAGCTGCATGGTCGCGTAACGAAGCATTGCTACTTGGAGCTGCACAAGCGCCGACGCTGTCCGTGACGCTGGATATTACACGTCGCCTGCATTCCATCCAGCGCCTGCAGACCCGCATCCTGGTCCCGGCCGCTGCCCAACTCTACCGCCTCCAGATGGGCCTGGGTTTACCAAATCCGGCCGTGCCCTTCGTCAAATTCTCCTCCATGTTTTGTCTCTATATCGCGTCGTCGCACTCCGACTGTTACACCTGGCCT
This sequence comes from Bathelium albidoporum, assembly GCA_021031095.1. Taxonomy (NCBI): domain Eukaryota; kingdom Fungi; phylum Ascomycota; class Dothideomycetes; order Trypetheliales; family Trypetheliaceae; genus Bathelium; species Bathelium albidoporum. Next base: position 48,941 of record JAGFVP010000032.1, on the reverse strand, counting down.
CCAATGCGCCGCAGAGCCTTGGTGCTGACTTTGCTGGATGCCTGCCGGTAGCTTGTAGGTCCGGGTTGATCCCCTTTTTCCTCCAGGTTGGAGAGCGTCCGTCGACGTCTCACCGCCGAGCATGTCCACCCTTTCAGCACACCTTTGACCACTGTCTCATCTGCATGTGAAGAGCTATCTGCCACTACCCTATCGCTACCGTCCCATCCACCGCGTCCCAGCATGCATATGTTTGGGAATCAGCCACTGATCCACAAGACTACACACCTAATCCTTCTCCTCAGCTTCTTGTGAGCTTTTCCTTGGGAGGGGAGGATTTGTAGCGGATATCCGGGCTACGACGAGATCCCAGAACCAGGAATCCTCCGATTGACCTGCATACGGCTGCATCGCCGTGCCTTCTCTGGCTCTCGTGCAGACCAGCTTCCTCCAGTTGATAAAGACTTTGCCCGCACGCGTCCGCGCTGTAGTTCGCGGACGCAATCCCACCGGGGCGGGCAATTGCTCTTGCCGGCTGCTTTCAAGAGCCCAGTCACCCTTTGGGGATGCTCCAACGCGACAAGAGCACTTTCATCCCAGTAGTGGATGCATGCAGACGCTACATGACGATAGATACGCCTGCACATGCCACGAAGCCCTCAATCATCACCGAGCCGCCCACGAGAGCCGTCTTTTCAACGTCAAGGAATGGCTGAGACTCAGAGACCTCCGTTACTACCGCCTCCTCTGTTTCTAGGCCATCCTCGACCTCGGTTACCTCCTCCTCCTTCTCTACCGGCTCCACCACTGGCCCCCCTTGTGGTCCCAGGGGCGGGTGATCGAAGCTTTGTACTACCGTTGGCGTCGAATCAGATTCAACCAAATCAGCCTTTGCCGGCCATCCAGCTTCTGCCACCACACACCGCACCACAGCGCTGGCCGCAGCCACTTCCACCCCCACTCAATCCCCTTGACCGGGCTACGCCGTCTCAACGTCAACTTCCTCAGGCAAGGCCGCCATTCGACTCTTCCCATGCATTCAATCAGCGGACGGAACGGTCCCCTCCGGCGCGGCAGGACAATCGATTACCACATCATCAATCCTACTACAGTCCAAGACATGACGAAACAAAAGACGCCACGAGGCAGATTCCACAAGGTTCGACACCGAGGTATGAAATACCTACGCGACAAACCAGCGCTGCAAGAGCTCTCAAAATCTATTCCGATACTCGCAGAGGCTATCAATCTTCTGGAAAGACATTCTCGCCTGGCCTGAGCACTGCCCCAGCCTCTGCGCCATCAACCATTGGTGCTGCTGCTGCGCCCACCACAGCCAGTCAATCCATAAGGCAGATTATGTATGTATTTCTACCCCCAGCCGTGAAAGCAATCTTTCCTGATTGAACAATTGCAGGCATCTCAACTATAATTTGCAAATCCGTCAACAGCCCATTGCAGCGCGAGCATGCGGATATGGGGAGCGTGACCGTCGAGTCATTGATCCACCACCCATCCTCGAGCTCCGCGTCACTGACTCTCTCAGCGGCCGATTAGATTGGGAGGAGATGAAGTACAATCTGAACGTCCTCCACTGCACGCTTTGGAACGAAGCCGGGGATGCCGAAACACCGGTTGTTCCTGACCAACGGCGGCCTACACGGCAGCTGATGGGACAAGTTGTGTCCTCGCCAGCAATTGCAAAGGACGAAAACAACATCGATAGCTGTTTCTTCTGCTTTCCAGATTTGTCGTGCCGCCAACCGGGAAGATATCGGCTTCGCTTCGTCTTGATGCGCATTGATCCCCTCAACCTTCCCGTTGGAGGCACGAACCCGCTGTTGGCGAACAGCATGTCGGACATCTTCACCGTCTATGCCGCGAAGGACTTTCCAGGCATGAAGCCAAGTAGTGCACTTACCAAGGCGTTGAAAGCCCAGGGATGCAATATTCAAGTGAAGAAGGGGAATGAAAAACGATCAGGAAAGGGGAAAACGCCGGAGGACGACGACGACGAAGTCTTCGATGACGGCGATGATACGAGCAGCAAGGGGAAGGGAAAGCGGCTACGAAGCCGGTGAGAATGATGCACTTTCATAAAATCGGGGATCGCGCTACATGGGTAAGGGTTGGATTGGTCCGGATGCTTTCGTCTCTTCCTGGATACTCTCTCTGTTAGTAAGCATTGGCGGTGTCCAAATTGTAGCATTTTCATCGTTTTGTCGAGCAGCAAAAGTGAGCAAGATTTGACTTGACGATTAAACGACTATCAGGAATTAACGACTTCGTGTTGGGAGAGATTACATTAGTAACAACTTTACGAGGTGGAAGACGATACTTTGGCCGGGAGGAAGATCGCTGATGTACCTTAAATCATTTCCTACCTGTGAGGCTGACGTAACTGATGACTGATAAATTTTTTTGTGGCTGCCCCGCGCCCCACGCATTCATTAAATCTTCCACTCTGAGTCCACATTCCTCCCAGCTTTTGCCTGCATGTCCCCCATTGAAACTCCTACGCCGACCAAGATGAAGTACGTTCTGGTTTCAGGAGGTCAGCACGATCTTACATCCTCCCAGCTCAAAAGAACGCACATTCACATCGTCTAGGTGTCATCAGTGGGGTGGGAAAAGGCATAATTGGTATGCAAGCACCCTTGCATGCACCGCGCACTTTCGCGCACAGCGCTGATTTCTACGCGTCAAAGCCTCCTCGACAGGGCTCCTCCTCAAGACAATTGGATTGAAGATATGTTGACCCGCAAAGTCACGCGTTTCCAGTGTGCAATTGTCATGCTGACGCTGTCTTCACGTGTCGTCCATCAAGATAGACCCTTACCTAAATGTCGATGCTGGGACCATGAACCCCAAGGAGTATGCCCACGAAGACCTGTTGAACAAGCTACCAGAACTGACCATCAAATCTCAAACTGCAGACATGGCGAAGTTTTTGTGCTTGATGATGGCGGCGAAGTTGACCTCGACCTTGGGAATTACGAGCGTTACCTCAACATTACACTCACTCGGGAGAACAACATCACGACGGGAAAGATATACCAGCACGTAATCGAAAAGGAACGGCGGGGCGATTATCTTGGCCATACTGTTCAGGTCGTTCCGCACATTACCGATGCAATTCAGGATTGGATCGAGCGAGTGGCTAGGATACCTGTAGACGACACCAATGAGACGCCCGATGTTTGCATCATCGAACTAGGCGGCACGATTGGGGATATTGAGAGCATGCCCTTTGTCGAAGGGCTGGTCCAACTGAGGAGAAGAGCTGGAAGGAACAATTTTTTGCAAATCCATGTCTCGTATATTCCAGTAATCGGAGGAGAACAGAAGACAAAACCTACACAACAGGCCATTAAAAGTGTTAGAAGCATGGGCCTGATACCTGATCTAGTACGTCAAAACTGTAGACATGTCTCAGACCGCGCGATTCGTTCTGACCTGGCGCGTGGGGCAGATTGCTTGTCGTTGCGAAATCCCCCTCTCAGATTCGACAATCGACAAAGTTGCCCGCTTTTGTCACGTCGAAAATTCTCAGGTAGTGGGAGTCCGTGATATGCCATCCACCTATCAGGTCCCCATGCTTCTTGAGCGGCAAGGCCTAGTTGAACTCCTCCGAGACATCCTTCGGCTGGACCCAGCACCCCCTACCCCTACAAATGCCCCTGGAACCTCACTCTCCCTATACCAGCGCGGGCAACAGACATGGTGGCGCTGGAAAGAGCTTTCCATCGGTCTGGAACGTCACTTCGAACCCGTCAACATTGTCCTCATCGGCAAGTACACTGAACTCCACGACTCCTACCTTTCCGTTGTCAAGTCACTCGAACACGCTGCAATGCGCTGTCACCGTAAACTCGAACTCACCTGGGTCGATGCATCCCATCTCGAGCAGCCCACACCATCATCCACACCTCCTCCATCTTCCACATTTCCTAACCGCTCCACCTCCTCTGCCTCCCACCGCTCATGCGCTGACTCCTCCGCCACCAGCTCATTGTCCTCCCAGACCATCACGAACCATTCTCGCTACCACAAAGCCTGGCATTCCGTAATCAACGCTCAGGGCATCCTCGTCCCCGGCGGCTTCGGCGTGCGCGGAACCGAGGGAATGGTCGCCGCGGCACGATGGGCGCGTGAGCACGGCAAACCCTACCTAGGCATTTGCCTGGGTATGCAGATCGCGGTCATCGAGTATGCGCGACACTGCTGCGGCCTCAGCGGCGCCACCTCGGCCGAATTCGACGCCCAGGCCAAAGATCCTGTGGTCGTCTTCATGCCGGAGATTGACCGGCGCAGCATGGGCGCCACTATGCGGCTAGGTTTGAGGCCAACGAAGTGGCAGGATGGAAGTGAGTGGTGTCGCTTGCGCCGATTATACGGAAACGATAAAACGGAAATCTGGGAACGACACCGGCACCGATATGAGGTCAACCCGGAGTACATTGATCGCCTACAGGAGGCTGGAATGCATTTTGTGGGCAAAGATGAGAAGGGGGAGCGTATGGAGGTTGTGGAACTGAAGGATCACGATTGGTTTGTAGGAGTGCAGTTCCATCCCGAATACCTGAGCCGGGTGCTCCAGCCCAGCAAACCCTATCTCGGATTCGTAGCGGCGAGCGCTGGCGTTCTAGGGCCAGTGACGAGGGAAATGGAGACGGAGGTTCAGGGAGTGAGTGCGTCCCCGGCTGTAAACGGTGGCCTTGTCAATGGAATGGGCAAATTAGGATTGGGAGAATTTTGAAGGATAACGAGCGGAAGCAACAAATCGTTTGACGAATTGTCGAGACGCAAAGAGTGAAGATTGAACTCCTAGATGATGTAAATATATGCATTAAGAAATGTAGATGGCTAAAATTGACTAGATCTTGGCGCCTGTGGAACTAAGTTTATTGTCAAGATCATGGCTCGAATTCCGCCAAGCTGCACAGTTTGTTTAGATACTTTGGCAGGTGGACTTGTAGGTACAAATAAGACGATATTCACCCCAAACTGTATCAATAGGAATTAGACAACATCGGTTTTCCAGGACTATAGGACGGAATGTGACTTCGATTGTGTGCGACTGCCTTCGCTCCTGTTCTTTGTCTGACACTCAGATGTATCGACATTCTAGCGCATATGATACTTTACTTTGCAAGACATCTATAAGTAAGGGTAAGTAATCTACCATGAATCTCTTTCGTTCAGTAATTTGATGCGGTTGCACTCGTCCGCCTTACGTCTCTAGCGCTGGTCCAGCAAGCACATCCCTTACCCTAGCCTAAGTCAACTCATGTCTACGCTCCTGCGTTATTATCATCGGATGTCTGCTGATACCTGTTGTCATCTCACTTTCCAGCGTCTCGCAATCTCGATTCCTTCCGCTAACGTTCCCACCCTCGCATCAATTGCGTATCCCTCTGTTTCCAACCTCCGGCATTCGACATAAAGCTTATCCAGCTCTACCGTAAAGCATTCGATAAATTCATTTTCCTCAAGCTCCGGCTTCGGCTGCCGGTTCTCTTCGTTGTCCAGATCCACGTTGACGTGAACCATGGTGAGGTTTGTATTGCAGAACCCCGGATCGTTGAACATGATCGGCGTCTCCTCATCCACTGTGCCTACATATCCCGTTTCTTCCTTGAGCTCCCGCACAGCAGCCTGAGCACCAGTTTCACCTTCATCAACGAGGCCGGCAGGAACCTCGATGCAGATTTTGTTGACAGGCGGTCGGTATTGTTTTTGTAGCAAAATGCGGGGAGCTGCAGTATCAGCGCTGTCCGAAGGATTGGAAGGAGATTTAGGACCAGTGAGGACGGCGACGATGCCAATGCCATCAATGTCGCTATTCTTGGGGCGTGTCGTACGTGATGCGTATTCCCAGTTGCGTTGTTTGTTGCGGGGATCGGTGTAGTGGACGAGGTTTAGACGGACCCATTTTGCTTGCGATGGATCCTAGGCAGAATTTAAGTTATCAGGAAACGTGGATGGTATTGGGAGTAGATGTGTTAGCTCACATACGAGTGGCTCTGTGGAGGTTATTCTGGCGTTTTCTAGAGACATCTTAGTTGTAAGTGTCCGGAGCAAAGGTGCAGAAAAAGATGACACCACAAAATTCTCAGGAATATGCTAGGCTACATATACCTAGACAGGTATTTCTCAACGGAAAGCGCTCGAGAAGCCAGAAGATTGGAGGTGGAGACGACAAGAGCAATATGAGGATACGTTGGTAGTCTACATGTACGGCTTTTTTTATCAGACAGGGGCCGGGGTGGAGGCAAGTAAGAACCGATGGAAGGGCTGTTTTTCAACCTCCTCTTCCTTTTCCTCCTCAGACCGTGAAGGAACCGTGATTTCCAAGTAAAGATTTCATTGACTTTAATGTACGAGTCTCGGACACGCATTGATCATCTGCCTACCTATCTCACTAACGTATATCATACTTTTGAGCGCGTTAAGCCTAGCTGCAGACCGACGAGTGTTTGTCCCTGTACCGGGCACTGTCCCCGTTGATCTATGGCCGAGCACGCGCAAGATTGCGCATTTAGGTCTTTCTGATAGCTATATGTGAGGTCTAGGTTGCTGATCTCGTCTTCAGTCAGAGGAGCATCGGCTTGTACGCAGCTGTTTTATTGTCCTTTCACACCTCTTTACCAACATACCAAATATGGAAGTCGTATCTGACGCCACATTCCATCAAGAGAGCCAACTTCTGGTACCTGTATTGCTTACTACGCCCTACTGATGTCTCACGAATATTTCAGGACAATATGGGTGCTTATGCGTCGGCAATTCAGTTCCATGTACCTGTTATTCAAGCGGCATCTTGCAGTGTCTGTGCCATGTCTTGTTCCCACATCTCTATACACAACCAATAGAAGCTGTGCATATCCTTGGGATGTGTGAAGGTCGTCCTGCTTGGTTTCGGGTACGGTTTTGGCGACATAATCTCTGTGCCAAACTTCCTGGAGCGTATCCCAGTCCAAACCCATCACTATGAGCGGGCTCCTTCGCACTCTCAATGGCTTGAAGCGGAACTCAAATTTCTATAAAGTACCTTGTCTCAGGTTCTGGGAGTGGAGGCTAAGAATGAATCAAAATCAGAGGTCATCAATCGCATAAGAGCCCATCACTCTCCATCATCGCCAGGCTCTTGAGGCATCCATTAATAAGATCGGACCCAGTGAAAATAGTCTCAGCCTTCTCTGAGCAATTTTCTCACTTGCCTCTGTGCGAATTCGATCGCGCTGGTCTAGAATGGACCACAAAGCAGTGCAAGAATTACGAAACATCGTCTTGTCGGAGGACGTGGTAATCATGGCATTGCTCCACCGTCTGCCATCCGCTAGCATCAGTACTCTTGGCCTTGTTTATAAGATGCTCGGGCAACACTCTTTCGGGCTATACCAAGCTTCATGCAGGCAGTCAAAGCTGCTCCCAGATCCATCGAAAGCCTTAACAATTTCGCAAGAATGACTGCCGAACACCAGTCTTGGTAACTGACTGTTTTGAGTGAGGGTATTGAGAGTGCTCGTGATGAAGTGACCTGGGTAAGCGTCGGCGTTGCGCGGACATCCAACAATGTCAACAAGTTGACTCAAAACGTCTATAGCTCGCCAATCTCGTTATCTTGCGTCATCTTACTACTGTGGGAGCCGATCAAAGCGTACCATGCCCTGACCAGAACCTCAGAACGGTGCCAATGCAAGCTGCTTGTATTTGAATAGATCATTCAGATGTTCCCCAACCCTGTTGGCAAATATTTCGAGAAATGCGTACGACGGCCTCCGTTGCGTTTCTATATAACTCTGTAATACTGACATAGCAGTCTGTTGCTTGGTCCGCAGGCTCAAATGGGCGCCATCACATACTTGGTCATTGCAGCTCTTCCCGCACATCAATGCTTGAGCAGATGACGCTTTCGGCAGGAGTTGTGCATTCACTGCAGGTCCCGGGCCAAACCCGAAAAATGCGTCTGTGGAATCCCAGCGCTGGGAAGTGCATTGCTGGGGTGGACTATTCGCTGAAGAGGCCGCGCGATACATGATATCAAAATGGAACTTAAGGATACGACTCAAGTGGAGAAAGGCAAACTTTTTCTCAAACACCTCTACAGAGTTGAAGCTAAAGATTTCAAAAGAATGAACGTTCAATAAACCAAGTCAGTGCTACTGCGACAGCGTAACGAGGAATACAAGCCCATTCATATTGAAGGTCATCCTCAGAACCACTGGCTAGTGATCGTCTCGCGTCAGCCATTGCTTAGATGCATCAAAAAGCCGTCTAAAAGCTGGGTGTATCTGCATAATCCAGTCGAAAAGGGGGCCGTTGAGGATTTCAACAAAACGAAGGTAGCCGACAAATATGAAGTCTGCGAATGACACTACTGGTCGGTCAGCATTCAAGTCCTCAGCAACAAGTGCCATGGAAATTATGACATGACTTTCACATTTGGACTCTGAGGTAGACGTCATGTTGAATATCTTGATCGTGTTTTTCCAGCATCACCAGCTTGATCTTAAGGTCAATCAATGTAAGGCCCGAACTTGATGAAAACACACCCAGCAAAATTTGAGCACCAGACTTCTTAAGACGAATTCATACCTTGCTTGCCGTCAAAAAAGGGGCCTTCGTTCTCTTCCAAAAGTTCTGCAATCTTCTTAAGCCCCTCACCCGCTTTTTCCCACGCCTGTTGCCCGCCTTCCCTTTGTTCAAATTCGTCCAATGACATTTGAAGCCTCTCGGCCCTCGTCCGCTCAAAATACTCCTTGCTTCGTGGATTCAACAAGTTCTTCGGCACGCGTGGCACTAGCTCTGATCTTAGGGCGCCTTGAACCTCAAGGAAGACCTTCTCAAGCCTTTCTTGCGTAAGAGTGTTGATCAGAAGTGCTGGGCTTGGATATCGCTTTTCGATCTCGATAGCGATAGATTTGCTATCCATGACAGCCTTGCTGTCAGAATGGAAGAGGACTGAGGGACTGCTGTAGGAGGCGGCAGACACAGCAGCTGCATTGGGATTGAGACCAAGAGACTTGAGTCTAGGTGCTAAATCTGGGTATTCAAGCCACTCTGTGTTGTACTTAATGCCTTTGTAGTTGAGCTGCAGTCGAGCTGCAATTGGCGGTTAGAGCTGTAGTGATATCGGCAAGATGGGAATAGCTACTTTTCCAGGGGTTCAGGCTCCAGCAGAAGTTCTTAGGCCTGCTGGCCAAATCGAAAAACGTAATCTCCGCCATCACAAAGTACCTTGGTGACAACGTGTAAGAATGAGTAACACGACGGACGATTGCGAAAGGGAAAACCAGGTTTAGAATGATACTGAGTCACTCCTATGTACTAGCAGAGAGTTGGTCTTATTATTAATTGGGCTTACGTCAGGCGCACCACCGGAAAGTGAAAATCGGAACTAGCTATCAGAGCCAAAAAGCCAAATGAATTACGGGGGACAACACGACGTTTTAAAATGGCGAAGAATCGAAGCTTCAAGACGCGTTCAAAGGTTGGGAGCGGATGCCCTGCCCTTGTGCCTCTTCGGAATGCTAACTTTGCCGAGTCTAAGAGAAGCCCCTCTTGATCGACAATGACAACATTCAATTTCCTTGACTTACCTACCAGGTACCTATCTAGATAGACCCTATGTTAGAGAAGATACCGCGGAGTGAGAGATTGAGCGGACAAAAGCCGTGAGCTGCTCTAATATAAAGTATATTGGGTATTACGTAAATAGGCCACGAAGGATCCTTCTGTGTTTTCCCTATCCGGCTAGTTTCGATTGTAGATAGGGATTCACACGGTCGACTTTGTGTAAGCACAATCGCAACGGTCAGAGGTGTTATTTGTTTCGCAGTCCCGGAAGACAAGATAGTCTTTGCGTGTTTCCAGATAAATCTCTCCCATTGAGCAAGAAGGATATCCAGTGTTCGATTTGATGTGATGGATTCGATACGAGAACATCCGCAACCAGAACACACCACATGAACGCCAGCTCCATCCCCTTGCTGATCGGCATTGCATCGCACCAATACCATGCCGTGTAGACACTCCGCTCGATTTGGCGTAGCTGCCCTATTGATCAATGTTGGAGTGGAAATCAGACTTTCAGTGATAAAGGATCCAGTGCCTAGAAATGAACCTATTTTTCCATCAACACTAACGCCGTTCATAGTAGCAAAGACTATGTTTACTGCTATCGTTAGCGCTAGCCATCCTACAGAGAGCATTCTCAATCCTGTTGATATCACTTGTAAAGGCTTCCCGGGACTCTGAGCAACGAGAGTGGAAGGCAGTAATACAGTAGTCAAGCCTACGTGCAGACCTCTATCAACAACACTGATCGTCTACCTATGGATTAAAGCATGTGAGTTACTAAGAAAAGGAGCCTAAGTTCTAATGGCCGCTGGATTACCCAATGTCTTGCTCTCGCAGAGAATGTTTGACACCTAATGGACACTTCCGTCGCGACTTGAGCTGAGCTGGGGAATTGATAGGAAGGATGAAGTAGCACTTCAAGCACGACTCCCTGGGCCGCGCTGACCATCATTTCATGTGTTGAACTCACCAACTAACAGAATGAGCGACCTAACCATCACATCACTGCCCGAAAGCCAATAGGAAGCGTAAGCTACCCAACGGCCAGTCTCGTCGAACAGACCAAGTTAAATGCTCTGAAGTTCGGAGATCCGATTGAAATCGGCGTCACCGTCAGACTCACGAATGAGTAAACGAAGACTTCGAGCAGTATTAGCGACATACCGATCTCTGTATCTCCCGGACTTGTACCGACAATCTGGCCATCTTTTACAACACTCAGACCTGCAACCGATAGACTGTGTGACGCTGTGATAGCAGAACCAGCGTCGTGCCCGAAGGTTCGGCCATGACCATTGTAAGATAGGGTACCGTCTCGCCAAGTCTGATCGAAGAGGACCTAACACCAATTCCGCATGGTACCCAGGTATATTTTTGACCGTGAACAAGCTTGTTTAGTGCGCTAACGCTCAACGTACGAGATCCGATGGTGAGTGTACGGTTACCTTATCCAATATCTGATGCCGTAAAGACGTGACGGCTAGTGTTTCCCTGTTTGACTTAAGGGTGGTGTATTGGGCCATCTCCAAAGCTAGACTAGGTAAAAGGTGGACCAGTCGCGAAAGTACTGGTTGATGCAATGTTGATAATCTATCCATCAATTATGTGCCACCTGCTGAAAGAGTGTGTCCATGGCAACCTTCACCTTGCGCTGTCCGGACATTGCAAAAGGTGTGAAAATCTTATGTTCGACATTGCCTCCACGTTCTTTTGGTCTTTTCTGCTCTTTATACTAGTAGCAGTCGCAAAGGCTTCTTGCATGTGGATTACAAGGAGACAGAAACAAGCCAAATTTAGTCTGAAGCATTGGCTGCTAGACAGCCAATCAGCGTGCGGCACCGCTCGCCTCTACGGAAAGCCGATCTGAGCTGTTCCTTTGTGAACGTTCTACCTCATGGCCTCGCGGCTCCCTGCTATGTTGCTCCTGCCGACCCCAGCATCCACATTACAGTATGGTGGAGGATCACTCACCCTACTATACGGGCCATTCACGCTTAACGTCTAGTCTGGTCATTGGCGTCTCCGGCTTTCTGTGCAGGGCCTTTCTTTACGTATTGAATCGGACAGAGACCCATGGGTTGGATCGGTTTCTTCGGCTGCTGGATGAAAGGGAGAATGTGGAGGGAAGGACGAGGGGGTTGATCACTGGTATATAAGTTCATTCCTGTCACTTATCTTCCAAGCTTCCCTGACTGACGCGGCATATTCCACAGTGGGCAACCACACCTCGGTGTACGTATGTAGACTCGATACTCGAAAGCCTGTACTCCTGAATGGTTCTGACGCAAGGCACTGGTCTTTAGTCTAGACGATCCAATAATGTGGGGCGTGCTGCCGTTCCGTTATCAATGGAATCCTGATAATGTGCGGTGGACACTGGGTAGCTACGACATTACGTTTCAGAACAGGTATCCTGATGTACCACTTTCGAGCGCTTCTTAAGCAGAAGGCTGATAGATGCTAAGACCAATGTCAACCTTTTTCTCCGTTGGCCAAGCACTCCCTACCCATCGCAACCAGCATTCCCCGTTTGGAGGCCTCTTTCAGCCTACCATCACTCAAGCAATCCGACTGCTCTCACGTGGGCCATTCAGATCACCTAACCCATTGCCTGTCAATACCAAATCTCCTGCGCCGAACTCAGACTCATCAGCTGCGAGCACTCTTGATATTCCCGATCCATTCACAAACCCTACTGCGGCTCCTTCTCAAACAACGTACACAACAAATTTTGTAGACCAATTTCCCGCTCCAGCTGCGTACCCTTCAAGGCGTCATGCGTGGGTCCATATCTTCCCCGAAGGCAGGATACACCAACATTTCAACAGAGAGATGCTTTACTTCAAGTGGGGCATTTCCCGTCTGATTCTCGAAGCGGATAATTGCCCAGACGTGGTGCCCATCTGGATTGAAGGGTTTGATCAAGTCATGAATGAGAGCAGGGCATTTCCAAGATGGCTGCCACGCGCCGGTAAGGATATTAGCGTGACATTTGGAGCCAAGGCAGATGCTGAGGCTACGTTTGGGGATGTACGGAATAGGTGGAAGAAGCTTGTGCAAGAGGATTCTCGACAGAGATTGAAAGCCCAAGAAAGCTTGCAAAATGACGGGAGGCACGATGTCGGTGTTCTATCTGAGGGTCTTAAATACGGGCGCGAAGCCGTTGAGCTGAGGAAAGAAACCGCTTTGATTGTGCGAAAGCTGGTCCTTGAACTGAGAAAGCAGAGAGGTTTGCCAGATGAGAACCCAGAGGCAGGATTGGTGGAGACATATAAGGAGGGCAAGAGAGAGCCCACCGGCAGGATAGGACAACCACAGAGAATGAAAGACGGAAGCTGGGTGAGAGATGACTGATGGGACGCGGACTGTATTAGATGTGAACAAGAACTGTAGCACTAGAGACCCGTATCTATGAGATAGTCTGGTTCACCTTAAATGGCGACGGACCGGCCGTTGGGTGAAATTATTTGTAATGTTGTTCCCTGAGGATATAATCTATTGACACTGGCACTTTACCAAGAGCTCGCTAAAAGCCTTGTCTCATAAAAATCTGGTCATACTATTTCTATAAAGCCCAGCTATCTAGCTCGGAAGCGATGCTTCATTCCACCAGTTTAAACTGAAAAAATAAAAGGAGGGGGGGGGTTTAGGCTTGTTGCGCTTAGATACGAAAGTATATCTCCATTTAAGCGCGGGATTTTAGACGACCAACGAACGTAGTCAGATTAGATCAAGTACTTTCGCCCTCATCGAGATGGACTCGACACCGCATCGGAACCACTCGAAATGTGTTTCGGGGCTTCAACTGCAAGTCTCTGTCTTGAGGCCACCACTCTGGCGTATGTCTATCATCATCCAACGGCCGTGTAGCCATACCGCTTTTCTTGCATGGATAACGTGAGTCAATCCAGGCCATCATCGACACCATCATATGCTGTCAGAAGCCACACGATTCTGCGAGTAAACACAGAGAAAGAGCAAAGCTTGAGAAAATTGGGAGATGAAAGCTGGCGTGGTGGCCCTATTTGAGGCCAAAGTGTGACTCCAAGGCTGCAAAGCAAGACGAGTGTTGTGCCGGGCACGACAGGATCATCCGCAAGTCCTTGCAGGACACAAGCTGTTAAGCAAGTACTCGAGGCAATTTGACCTAAGGAAACCGAGTCCTTGGAGGGCTAGCAGGATGCAGCAGAGAAGATGCAGCAATGACGGGATGCAATAGAGGTGAAGCGGGAGATGTTGATGATGCGGCTGACGCACAGACGCCAGGCTGCGGCAGGGGCGGGCAGGCGCTGATGGGCGATTGCCATAAATTACACAGTCGCGCCCGCCCTGAAGAGGTCCACAGCACAGCTCGACACCCCGCCAACTCAGGCTTCGTGCCCACATATACGCAGCTCATTCTGAGAATTACGCGGAACCCCTGCAGACCTGCGAGCCCCTGGCCAGCTGTCCACTGCCAGCGAAGGAGCTTGGGCCACCATTCCAAACGGTGTCGGACTCGGTAGGCACCGAAGGGCCAAAAGTGCTCGAGGGAAAGCGTGGAGGAGGTATAGTTGCGCCTGTCGCGCTCCATTCACTTGCGATACTCAACTTGCCATGGCTCACCACGTCACCAGCGTTCCGGTCGCGCGTGAAAGCGCATTCTTCGATTGCTCTCGTGCCGGCCCCGGTCCATTTAGACAATGGCATACGCCCCACGCTCGCCCGACCTGACAGGAACCTACGCACCGGAGTCCCCGGACCTCAGTTCCATCACCTACGCACCCCAGTCCCCAGACCTTTCCACCACCCATACTGTTCCTTCTGTGCATCACCAGCACCAATCATACCGTGGTTCCATCTCACACGACCCGTATACACCCTTCACGCCTTTCACCCCGTCAGATTCTCGAGCCCAGGGCCAATACTTCCCATCACAACCATTACCAACCCACACGCTTCCAACCCACCCTGCTATACGCTCGGCCGAGGTGCCGGCTGTTATGGATCCCAGTGTGAAGTCCCTGCGAGGAAGGCGGAGAGGAAAGCGCCCGAGCGAGGGCGAAGATGATACTGACTGGCAGCCCGAAGAGAAGAAGGTAAAGCTAGAATCAGAAAACGGACGAGACCTGCATGGACCAAGTTGGGCAGCGGGCGTCGATGTGAAGACCAAGTTTCCGGTTGCGAGAATAAAGCGCATCATGCAAGCGGACGAAGATGTCGGTAAAGTCGCACAGGTTACTCCTGTCGTCGTCTGTAAGTACTTCACTGACGTCGCGCACTGAAGCCTCAAAGGACAATCTTCTAATGTCTCATTTCTTCCATTAGCCAAGGCACTGGAGCTTTTCATGATCGCCCTTGTCACCAAATCTGCCTCCTTCGCCAAGACGGCAAACTCAAAGCGAGTCACGGCCGCCCATCTCAAGCAAGCTGTCACTGCGGACGAACAATTTGACTTTCTCAGTGAGATTGTCTCTAAGGTTGCCGAAACGCCGGCCAAGTCGGAGGCGGTGGAGGATGACGATGGAGATGTCAAACCGAAGCGGAAAGGAAGAGGACCGGGGAAGGGTAGGAAAAAGAAGGAGGATAGTGAGAGTCCATAGCCGAGTCAAGGTGCAGTACTTCGAAGTTTCGAGGGGAAAGCATCTGAGTTGAACGTGGTCGAATACCAATCGCAGCGCAGGCTTGCTCAAGGAGCGGTGCAACTGCCCATCTAAGTACCTACCCGGGTAGATAGTTGCGGCTTGTGCAAATTAGAAATTACAAAGCCCTCGCAAACCCTCCATTGGACCACGTGAGCAGCATAATTTTGCTTCACTTTGGCTTCTCGAACCCTGGTATACATATGTCTATTAAAGCTTGATTGGGGCGACGATTGGAGAGAACTCGACCAGAATTTCTTTAGGATCTCACCAATATGAGAACATCGTCTGAATCAGGGTGGTAAGTGTACAAAATGTGAGACTAGCATACGTCATTCCACTTCACAGTCTCCCATTGTCTATTTTGGACAAGCTCCACACCAACTACGTTTATCAGATCTTGGCCTTGCTTCCTCGTGATCATCATGTTCCAACAATCTGCGCCTGACTTCGAGGCTATCCGCAACACCATTGACCGATACTGCTATGGACACGAACAGACTGGACAGGGACTCATTGTGTCATTAATATCCAGTGCTGGGCGGCACTATCAGGGATGTGAGAGCCAGGTTGCGGAAGCCATCCGTGAACGGTAAGTCCCGATCCATGGGGTCTTGTTCGGTGTAGAAGATCAATCTTACTGTCTTTGTCACAAATGCGCTGGCTTTCTTGGACGGCATTTTCTAGTCCGTACGCGATCGAGAGTCTTTACAAACTTTTCATACTAGTCGTGTTCTCTTTGCGTCTGGCCTCTGATTCACATTCTAATACAATGCCCTTTTCTTCACACTGCCGACGAGATTGCTGATACGGAAATGACTTTTGAGGGTTCGATATACTAATTATCCTAAGTAGGGGGAGAGGATTGTACAGGTGACGATACAGCATCATCTACAACCCAGGCGATTGAGATTATGTGGCGGCGACGTTGCAACTGCACGCACCACGACGTACTATATCGCGCAAAATTTTGGCAAAGGCAGTAAGCTAGAGGAGACATCGACGAGCTCATGCTTCATGTACGACCACAGCCATCAAAGTTGTAATTCCTATTTTGTTCCAGCAACGTTTGCACATGAGATAGGGACGAAATTTAAGGTTTCGATCTGTTGGGCGCATGATTTCCAATCCTGTACAGTGGAAGTATATAGGTGGGAAGAGCTTGAGTGCCATAGTACAAGGGAGCGTTGGAAGGTGGTCAAATTATACACGCTCCAGAGCGAGACGTGAAATGACAGTCTCATACGTTGTTCCAGTTTCTCGTGCTATAGAGTCTATACATTTACAAGAGCGTCACAGTGCGAAAAGCCCGACATGCCATCGGCGGCGTAACGTCTTTCGTTGAGTCGCTCTGCCACACAAAATGGCTTCTGACTCTGCGCGGCGATGACAGGGACTGGCAAAAGATGCAAGGACTGACATTTGAGTTGAGGAGATTGGTGCAGGACGTCGTCCCAAATGCTTGCTTTTCCACAAGGCCCCCAATCCGCGGGCAACTGTGCAGTAAATGGCATGCTGTGTCCGCGCCAGAAAGTCCACCCAGGACAATGCGGGGATGACATGGGGAAATCTGGTTGGTGACTAAGTGCAAATGCCGGTGCAGTCCACGACGCAAGATGACTTGGACCAGTGAAGCGACCGATGTTGCACAGAGTAGATAGCCCATGAAAGAATGGAAAGGCGTGCAGTAGGTGTGGTGAGATGCAGCCACGGCGAAAGTCACAAAAGCATGATGGGGGGCAGGGAGCAAGACGGGAGTAGGCGGCCTGGGCAACGGGGGCGGGCGCGGCTGGGGCTCGGTAGCGGTGATTGGCCGGCGGAGTGGGCTCGTGAGATTAAGCAGTGTGGCTTGCCGCTTCGACGGGGACCCAGACGGCCGCCAACCTCGTGCAGCACAGCACTTCACCTCCCACTCCCGTTGCGCCCGCCTGTCCGTTCTGGCTGTGCTCGCGGCTGTATCGTACTGGCCCAGGTCGACAGGTACCTCAGCAGTCCATCGCTTCTCTTGTCCGCCGCGCTGATCCCCGCCTCCGCGCTCGCTGCTCCGCCGCGCCATCTGCTCATCTCGCTAACACCCCTGGTCCTTCCCGCCCAGCGCACCTTCCCAGCTCGACCGCTGCTCCTAAAGCTCTGCAAGCTCGTCGAGCTCCGCAACTCGTTGCCCGCTCCAGTCACTTTGCTCGCTCTCTCTCAACTACTGTCCCCTGCGTCTGTGTGCGGTGCAGCCTTCGGTGCTTGTCCTGACGCCGCGCGCTTGGTTTGACCGTGACAACCGTTGCAGCTCGGGCAGATCGAGGACGCCAGCAGCGGGTGACAGTACACCTCGCCGCCTCAATCGCTACCTTGGACATATCAACTATCATCTACAGGCCTTTCTGAGGCCTCGCTGCCCCACATGAGCCACGACCTTTCGTCGGCGTCTGCAAACCAGCCCGTCACCGCGGGCTCTAGCACTGCCGCCGGTAAGTGACTTGCTGCATTAAATCAGAAGTTTTGCCGACGTCGGTTCTTCGACGTGGTATATTCCCGTTTTTTTTTAATGACATGCAACTGATCTGCTACTGTCGTAGCGGCAACTTCACAGTCGGAATCGCAGCTCAAGACACAGGTTCCGCCACGCACTTCGTCCCGGGGTTCACGCGATCGGCGCCCCTCGAAGGATCCAAGTATCGAGCAGCGAAGTGCCGCAACATCCTACCAAACTGCCTCGAGCGGCGATCAGACCGCGATGCAGCTGGAAGCAAGCCGCTCGGGAGCGCAGCCCCGTACTACGGAAGAGCCAAGCAACTTAAGCGGGGCAACGGTCAATGATGGCGAGAGCATAGGCAAACAATCGAAGCGAAGCTTACGAGGAAGGAGGAGAGCAGGAAGTAAGGGAAGCAGCAAACCAGGCCCACAGCCAGCAGGGGAGAAAATATCAGAGCCTCAGCAACCCACAGCGCCGTCAACCATTGAAGCCGGAAACAAGGCCAGCCACAAGAAACCTTCATTCTTCCGTCGTCTTTTATGTTGTGTAGCACCCTCCGAGAGCCAGACCCTGGAGTCAGGCGAGGCCATCCCAAACGCAAAGAAAACGAACAAATTGCGATCAGGCCGGTCACCTCAACCTCCACCAAAAGAGAGCAAACAAGACCCTAGCAATGCCGAGTCAAGCACGGCAGACTCAAAAGAGCCTCTGGATGAAAAGGCAGTTGGGTCGACTAATGCGCAAGCAGACAGAGCAGGTGTGATCGACTCTCATGCCGGTCCGCCGGGTGACGGAGTGATGGACTCCAAGACCTCCGAACAGCCGTCTGATGCCCATGGTGGAAGCCAAGTAAGGCCCAGCGATCAGCCGCAACCGCCTCCGCAACCGCCAATGCTTGATACGTCGTCCAGCACGCTGCAAGGCGCATCCCAGCTCCATACCGCGCCCACGCTTAGCGTTACCGAAGCCACCCCGGTCATTGCTCAACAGGAGCAAGAACTGATATCAGACCGCACACCAGAACAAGCCCAAACTGATCAGGAGATTGAGCCGTCGATACCCATTGCGCAAAATGATGTGGCTCCGTCGCAAGACCAAATAGGTAATTCTGCCCAGCGAGATCCCAGCTCCCCCAAGATTCCTCTTCCACCGCCCCCACCGTTGGAAGAGCGACAAGTAGCCACCGTGCCTCCCGTTCCCGTTGTTGTATCAGAGCCCGTAGCCATGGCACATCCTGAGCAAGCAAAATTTCTTTTGCCTCCCATCCGGCCTGAAATGCGTGGAAGGAAATGCCTGGTGCTCGACCTGGACGAAACGCTCGTACATAGCAGTTTCAAGGTATATGACGTTTAATCCGCAAGCCAACATATGTCTAATCTTTTTCAAAGCAGATACTCCATCAAGCAGATTTCACAATACCCGTCGAGATTGAGGGTCAATACCACAATGTGTATGTCATCAAGCGGCCTGGCGTTGATGCCTTTATGAAGCGAGTCGGCGAGCTCTACGAAGTTGTTGTCTTTACTGCTTCCGTTGCCAAGGTAGGAAACACATCTGAACCAAACGAGTGAATTGCTCACACTGTCCTAGTATGGCGATCCACTCCTTGACCAGCTCGACGTCCACCATGTGGTACACCACCGCCTGTTTCGAGAGAGCTGCTATAATCACCAAGGAAACTACGTAAAGGACCTGTCCCAAGTGGGAAGAGACCTTCAGAAAACCATCATCATCGACAACTCACCAACATCTTACATTTTCCACCCTCAGCATGCCGTTCCGATAAGCAGCTGGTTTTCGGATGCACATGACAACGAGTTGCTCGACCTTATCCCGGTCCTCGAAGATCTCGCCGAGTCTAATGTCAATGATGTTAGTCTCGTGCTTGACGTTGCCCTATAGCTGCATGCCTTTTCATCATCCGAACCAGATCACTTGCGTTGCCAAGACAAAACCCTTCCCTCATGGTCCTGGCCATCCACTCGACTCAAATTTCCTTGTCACCTAATAGCGCCAGCAGAATTCCTTAAGAAGTTTGTAATTACACTACTACATTAGGCTTCGCGGAGATTGTGCCTGGCTCGGCACGCAACGACGATGCGAGGGCGTCTCATACCGGGTTCGCCTTTCTGTGCATTTCCTTTGTCTTCTGTGCAGATGGCATTTGCATACTTTCTGACTAGCATGGCGGGCTTACCAGTTGCTTCCTTGTGTTTCAATTGGCATACATGTACTCGGCCCGGCGCTGAAAAGGAAAAGCGCTCGGCCATTACTGCTGCTCCTTTTCGCAACCACCTGATATTCTCCTTACACCCCAGCGCGGGGATCACTTTTTCTTTCCTTACTATCTCTCACCTTCGATACCACGCCATGCGCCTGGATTATTCCCCCTCCGCGCGGACGAGATTGGTGGGCTCTTGGCACGAACATGGTTGAGCGGCGGAGTGGTATAGCTTGTATAGCACGTGTAGTTCTGGATTCTGGTAGATAGGAACGTGGAGTGTAGCAATAAAGCTTGTCTACGGAAACACGTGACCAAGTGCAACGTCAATCGTTGGGGACGTTGAATTAAACGTGTTGTGGGTACACGCCTACTGAGGTACCGATCTACCTCGTAGGAATGAACAAGGCCTACCAGGTAAGGTAGGGAGGTACCTAGGTAGCGTGGTAGCCTAGGTACCTGTCCGTGACGAGGTGGCGGGCGCTAGTGGTGGGATGCGAACAGACGCAGCCCAGCTTGTACTTGCATCTTGGCCTCCACCCTGCCGAATCGACAAGAAACCCCTCGATAACCAAGAAAATGGAACCACAGCCTATCCAAATCAACGGCACCGATGCAACCGGAGATGTGAGGATGTCCGACTCAGATCATGGACCACGAAGTCGCTCTGGCTGGGATGGCAAGCTCAGGGTGGAGAAAAAGCCCGTATTAGCGAATCCTGAAGCTCTCACGGATCCGGAATATTCGGATGAAGACGCACCGCCAGTCGACCAAATCGATGCCGACGAGGGTTCGTGAGCAAGATCATACACTCCGCCTGCGTCGCCACTAACTCGATTCGCAAAGATCTTTTGGACGATCTGGAGGAGGATGCCGAAGCATGTCTAGCTCCTTGTTGCTTCGCTGCCAATGACACTAACACTATGCAAGGATATCGATTTGGTTCACTGTCGAATATCGTCCATACCTGCCCTTCATCTTGAGCGCTTTTCAAATCTCAAGGTAACCATTCAGACTACAGCGCAACGGAAATGCCTCGGATAATCGACTAACGCATTAATTCAAAGGAGCTCTGCCTGCGCCAAAATCAAATCACCAAAGTCGAATTCCCCCCTTCACTACAACATTCACTAGAAAATCTCGATCTCTATGACAACCTCATTTCTCACATCAACGGCTTCGACCACCTCGTGCAGCTGACGAGTCTCGACCTGAGCTTCAACAAAATCAAGCACATCAAGCATATCAACCAATTGAAGAAGCTGAAGAATTTATACTTTGTGCAAAACAGAATTCAGACCATTGAAAATTTGGAAGGCCTAAGCGAGTTGAGGAATTTGGAATTGGCAGCAAATCGAATAAGGGCACGTGTCCGGACTCTGACGGCTTACCTCAAAAAGCACAAGAGAGTTAACGAGACGCACAGGAAATACAAAACTTGGAGACGCTGACTGCTTTGGAAGAGCTCTGGCTCGGGAAGAACAAGATCACAGAGCTTAAGGTTGGTCTGATACTGAAGTCTTATCCTTTCATATCTGATGCCCCTGCTGATCCCTAGTTTCTCTTTCCACAGAACCTCGACAACCTCACCAGCCTCAAAATTCTTTCTATCCAATCCAACCGTCTCACTTCTCTCTCTGGTCTCCCACGCCTTCCCAACCTCACAGACCTCCACATCTCCCACAATGCCATCCCCTCTCTCCTCCCCCTCTCCGTCCCCACGAATACCATCCTTGGCGATCCTGGCGCGACGTTCTCCAATCCATCAGCCACTGCCAAATCTACCACTCACCCAGACCTAACCTCAATTCCTACCCCAGCCCTTCGTGTTCTCGACATCTCGGCCAATCCCATCTCTTCCCTTGCTGGACTACGATCGCTGCAGTGCCTTGAGGAACTCTGGGCATCGTACTGCCAGATAAGTAGCTTCGAGGAGGTTGGCGCGGAATTAGAGAACTTAGAGGAATTAACAACCGTGTACCTGGAAGGCAATCCGCTGCAGCTACGGCAGCCTGCTGTGTACCGGAATAAGGTCCGATTGGCGCTGCCACGGGTGAAGCAGATCGATGCGAGTAAGTCTTGACCTCGCCTTCCGCCCCACCGGGTTTTCGTGGGAGTGCACGGGGAGAAGCTAAGCGGTAACATAGCGTTTGTCCAAGTCTAAACCTTTCTGTTCAGGAAGCAGTTCAATGGACAACAATGTAAGAGTCCAATATGCAGATATTGACATGATTCATGAGCACGGGCGGAGTTTGGACTTTGGAATCGTGGGCGGTCACAGTATGCTTAAGACTGCTGGAGATTCGTAGGCAAATGCAGTGAGCGGAGTTAGGACATGAAGCTTGCATCAGGCTCCGCTTAAGCAATCATGAGTAGCGATAGCAGATGACCTGCATTGGGCTGAATTTTCGTTCAAATAGACCACTGCATGCCGAGCATTTGCACGATCAACTCCCTAGGTATGTGTACTCAAATAGTCTGGTAGCAAGTATAGTCGCATTACGACATCCAACGACGCCTATTCTGATCTAAGCTGGTTTGAGGCTTGGAGGCATGGCATACGGAATGAATTGAGGATGGCCGTAGTATCTCTGAAAAAGGTAATTTGCTACTTTGAAAAGAGCTACCGCATGCTATTTCATATACCTCTTTTGCCATTATGCTTGACATCTATATGCAGTGAGCAACTAGAATTATGCCTGAGTCGGAAGCAACCGATTTCTTTTTAAACAAAACTTTGAGTCTTGTTATACTTGTCAACGATTGCGTATTTAACACTCTCGATGTCGTGCCTACTTCCACCTTGATTCTAACGGTGTTCAATTTCTTCTAAGCTAGTGTTATACGACTTCCAGTCACCTTGTCAATTTGCACAATAGTTCTGTTGCCTTTGCAGTCCAGATGTCAACAGTTGTCAAGCCCTTCCCGGACCTGAATGTCAAACCAACGAATGGCACTGTAATTATGTAGACGGTAAATGTAAGAGTATCAAAGAAAAGCTTTCAATTAATACTCGGGAAAATTCTGGAAGAAGAAAAGAAGTTGAAATCAAACTATCTAAACAAAAGTTTTGTTTACACAATATAGTCTAAAAAGTTTGTGTGTCTGCTTTCAATCTGAGTCTTGTGTTCTAGTGGTTATGATTTCTCGTTCACATTTCTTTAATAGAATGAACATTATCCCGAGAAGGTCCCGTGTTCGACCCACGGCGAGACTAGGCTTACTTTTGTCTTTTTTGCTTCTTCCTCGAAGCCAAAAATGGGACCGCATGATCTTCTGGGGATGCAAAAATGATGCGAGCCGTGGAAAATGCAAGTGTAGGGAATCGGAACGGGCCGAAATCCGTGGCCCGTTCAGCATAGGACACTTGGACCGCAAAAATTCTCACCTCCTTCTTTGACCCAAAAAAATGGCGGATATTGGGTTTGGTTTAATGCGATTGAAGCCAATATGGAGATGCACGAAACCGAGCAACAAGTGTGCAAGAAGTGTACAGTGGACGAATAGCTTTCCTCCAAGGAAAAGGCTCTTCTCATTGTCTTCCAAGTACCACAACAGCGCGGGCGAGCTTAATAAGACGAGCAGGCATATCACATCTCCCAAATCGCAAGGCGCATCACAAGCCATGCTCTACGCCACAGGCCTAGAGCCAGCAGATATGTCGAAAGCGCAGGTTGGGATCTCGTCAGTTTGGCACTCGGGGAATCCGTGTAATATGCATCTTCTCCAACTCAACGACAAGGTCAAGGAAGGGGTTCAGAGGGCAGGTTAGATGGATCATGGCCGGCTGGCTCAGCCTTGAAAGTCGTGAGCATGCATGACTAACGAATCGTAGGTCTTGTTGGGATGCAGTTCAACACGATTGGCGTGAGTGACGGGATCTCTATGGGCACCAAGGGCATGCGGTACTCTCTACAATCAAGAGATCTCATTGCAGACTCAATTGAGACAGTCATGGGCGGTCAATGGTATGACGGAAACATTTCTATACCAGGATGCGACAAGAACATGCCAGGCGTTGTAATGGCCATGGGAAGATTCAATTTACCATCGTTGATGGTCTACGGCGGGACGATAGCACCGGGATGCGCGTCTACGCTTCATGATCAAAAAATTGACATTGTTTCTGCCTTCCAAGCTTACGGACAGTTCATCACCGGCGACATTAACGAAGAAGAGCGATTTGACATTATTCGACACGCGTGTCCAGGTAGAGGCGCTTGTGGAGGAATGTACACTGCTAACACAATGGCATCCGCGATCGAAGTCATGGGAATGACCTTACCCGGATCCTCTTCCAATCCTGCAGAATCCAAGGCCAAGCAGCTAGAATGCCTCGCGGCAGGTGGAGCGATCTATAATCTACTTAAAGAAGATCTTCGCCCGCGGGACATTCTTACTCGAAAGGCTTTTGAAAATGCTATGGTTCTCGTCAATATCACTGGCGGCTCTACTAATGCCGTCCTCCATCTTATTGCTATTGCCGATTCTGTCGGCATCGAGCTTACTGTTGACGACTTTCAGCGCGTTAGCGACCGCACGCCTTTCCTGGCTGATCTCAAGCCCTCAGGCAAGCACGTCATGACTGATCTCCATGCCATTGGTGGTACCCCTTCTTTGATCAAGTTCCTCCTGAAGGAAGGCGTGTTGGATGGAAGCTGCATGACCATTACTGGCAAGACACTAGGGGCAAATGTAGAAAACGCGCCCGATTTCCCGACAGACCAACAAGTCATTCGACCCTTTAGTCGGCCCATCAAAAAAACGGGTCACATTCAGATCCTCCGTGGTTCGCTCGCGCCCGGTGGCTGCGTCGGCAAGATCACTGGGAAGGAAGGGTTCCGGTTTGCTGGCAAGGCACGCTGTTTTGACGGCGAAGATGCGTTCATCTCTGCGTTAGAGGCCGGGACCTTCAAAAAGGGCGAAAAGGCTGTCGTATTCATTCGATACGAAGGCCCAAAGGGTGGACCCGGCATGCCAGAGATGCTGAAACCTAGTTCGGCGCTCATGGGCGCTGGACTGGGTCACGACGTCGCCCTAGTTACCGATGGCCGATTCAGTGGCGGAAGTCATGGTTTCTTGATCGGTCATGTGGTACCCGAGGCACAGGAGGGTGGTCCGATAGCACTGGTCAGAGATGGCGATGAAGTGGAGATCGATGCTGAGAAGAGGGAGATCAATCTCGTGGGAGTGGGCCAGGCGGAGTTAGCTGCCAGAAGAAGCGAATGGAGAGAGCCAGAACTGAAATATACCAAGGGGACATTGGCCAAATATGCAAGAATGGTGCGCGATGCGAGCCGTGGGTGCATAACGGACGCGTAGCGCTGCTGTGGTCGAAGATTGTCCTTCAATTTGCTATCACATGCCAAATCCTGGTATCGCTCGAGGAGAATTACCTACTACATGAGCTCTGATTCATATCCGTATTCGTGATCGAGTCCATCTTATGTACAAGTATCCGCAATCATAATCTACATACATTCAAACACCGAAATTTGTACTGTGGGTATCTTGATCATATCTCGTGTTAGATGTTATTGACAAAGAAATCATTCATCCTCTTCCAAGCGGCTCCAGATCCAAACCGCAGATACTCATCCTTCCAAGGCGAAAGCCGTCATATATTTTCGACCAAATTGCTTCCGCATCTGCAAGCTTCGGGCGGGCAGCTACCCTGTCGGAGTAAGGTACGTCAAATTGCGGACCTACGAGCTCTGGATCCACAATGCGAATGTACGATGTGGTGTCCAGAAACTCGGTAGCATTGAAAGTTTCTGATGCAGCTCTCAAGTCTGACGTATGAGGCAGGAAGTCCGTATTTGCAAGCAAGTGTGAATCCCGTGTGTACGGAAACGACACTTGTAGGAGATCGACATCGACATTAGGCTGTTTTGAGAGCGACTTCGACAGTTGACGTATATGCGATGCCGAGGGACTGATCAGCAGCATCTCTACCGACCTCCTGCCAGGCACTTCTCTCGACTGTAAAGTCATCAAAGGAGCTCGCGGTGAAAAGGCAAGGATTGAGGCCATGGCTGCAGCATCAAGGACGTAACCGGGAGGTTGCAAATACATGACTCGATCGTATTCCGTCAACGCAAAAAGGCTTGCCAGTGAATATGATGTTTTGTTAAAATCTGTCTCGCATTTTCAGCGCAATGGTGTGGCCCCTTGTCGGAATGAACACCTACCATCTGCTCCATCTAAAAGTGTGGTCATAGGTCTCAGCACGACCTGATATCTCCTTGCTGCAGCTCGCATCAGCCTCTTACTGCTTTCTAAATATGGATCCAGAATCTCTCCTCGCTCTTCAGTTGCCCAGACTTTTGGAAACATTAGGACCTTCTTCGCTGGGCTCTTCTGCGCATGAAGTTCTGCAAAGAGCATAATTGCACTACACACTTCATCATGATCCGTGACCAGCTGTACATGTGCGAGTCTTTTCCAATCGATTGCATGAGCTTCTGATGATTCTGACTTGTATAGTTTAAGCGCTTTCTGACCAGCCGGTCCCAGTGCTCCAGCAAGTGCTCGAGATACTGGAAGCGGCTCAACGAGTATTTCCTGGGGGGAGATAGAGGGTGGCGGAGCAGGCGTTCGTGGCCGGATGGCTGCTTGAAGACTAGAGACGGTTCGCTGTTGGATGACGTATCCGGAGAAAAAGAGCATCAACGTGAAGACGAATACTACCGTGCATTAGCATCGCTGCCCAAAGATAGGCTTGGGAAATGGCTTCTCACCAACACCAGATGATACAAATACCGATACTTGAGCACTGGTAAGCAACATATTTGCAAGCTTTGCGTGCACAACCTCAAGTCCTGCCGTATATCAATTCGTCTAAAAGGAAGTCAGGACGTAGCGTATATGGATGACATCGCGTTGTTTACGGGTTCGTTACTCTAGTAACTAGCTTATCGATAACAGTTTCTGTCAACTCCTCTGACTCGCTAGCTTACGTTCATTATGGGTAGTGACCTGCCGTGAAATTGCACTGGGCGCAAGCAAGAGTGGCTCAAATCAAATTGCGCCCCTCAAGACTGGTTCTTCGTCTCCGCAATCATCGAAAGCGGGCTCCAGCACGATTTGTTTCTGCCTTGCTGCGCACCCATACCCGGACCACTACCTACCTACCAAATAGTACGACCATGGCCGCCCACCAAGCCGATGCGCGGCGCATGCTCGACGATCGCGGATACAGTGGTACGCTTATCCGTGGTCAGAACCCAGCGTTACTCTTCGAGAAAGCTGTTCGTGATCGCATTACGGAGTCTTACTACTGGAAGGAGCAATGCTTCGGCCTGAACGCTGCCACGCTTTGTGATCGCGCCGTCGACCTAACCTTCATTGGTGGCACGTACGGGGTGAGCCAGAAGCCGACACCATTTCTGTGCCTGGCATTCAAGATGCTACAACTGACACCAGGGAAAGAGATTGTGCAAACATATTTGAATTGGGGGAGCGAAATCTTCGATCGGAGTGAGGAGGATGATCACGAAATTGACGCGATGGACGAGGAGAAGGAAGACAGCGGAGTTAAGAGGCAAAAGAAGATTCGATCAGAGTTCAAGTATTTAAGAGCCTTGGCTGCGTTCTATATTCGTCTAGCGTGGGAACCGGTAGACATTTTCAAAACGCTGGAGCCGCTATTGGAAGATCGCTGCAGATTGCGGCAACGCAGAAGGGACGGGGTGGATTTGCTCACTATGGACGAATTCATCGATCGCCTACTAACGAGAGATCGGATTTGCGCTACAAGCTTGTGGAAGCTGCCAGACAGAGGTGTACTACAGGACTTGGATATGCTGGACGAGTACATAAGCCCTCTCGGCGAGGAGTTGGAAGAATTAGACAGGGACGACAATGATGACCGCCAGGGACAGAAAAGCGATGCAGAGGAGCAGCGCGATAGCGCATCTGCAAACGACGATGACGAAGCTAGACATCGCGACGGCCACAAAAATGGATCATCAGTACCAAACCGATCAGATGACGACGGTAATGACTGAAATGCACATCTGAAATGGTGCATCTTCTCACCCACTATGGTGCGAGCTTCACCAGACTTGGGTGCGCTTACAGCATTCTCTATACGTGTTCTATTTGCAGAGCTTGGTCCCCATGGTCCCCGGGAGTACTACTTCGATAAGTCTAGGCATCGATGCAGTGGAGTATTTCCTTGTTCCACAGTCGATTCATTACAACCAGACGGACCGGCGCTAGTGCAAATATGATTGGACAAGTGGGTCCTCCCTTTTTCGACGTGACAGTGGAAGTCACAACAGTAGCAGCAATTTATATGTCTGTATTGATGGGGATGCCAAGGTACCCGGACATCGGTTTGGGTGGCTTGGGACGCTTAGGAGGTGGTGCGAAAGAGGAGACACAAGGCAAGATTAAACGGGTGCAAGAGGGCGTGAGTGGATGCGCAT
Organism: Bathelium albidoporum; assembly: GCA_021031095.1. Lineage (NCBI taxonomy): Eukaryota > Fungi > Ascomycota > Dothideomycetes > Trypetheliales > Trypetheliaceae > Bathelium > Bathelium albidoporum. The sequence goes on along the minus strand of JAGFVP010000032.1, from coordinate 20,636 downwards.
GACCAAATGTTGACGATGTTTGGTCTGGCTAACGGCCCGGCGAAGCGTTTCTCAGATCAGGGCTCTTATTTGATGATATGGACCGATTTCTTTTACCAAACTCTTCGGGAGTCGTGGTCAGGAGTCAATCTCCACTCGGGGCACAACGCTGAAATCCTGATACGAAAGGGCGCCAGAAGCAGAGTTTGGGATTCATACGTGGCGACAAGTTATACCAGCCATGTACAACAAGAGGCTCGCCAAGGCACTGGTTGATATCAAGCTTAGCATGTGCATGAAGGGCGGGTTGACGAGAACGAAGATACCTCCTCTCATGAATGGAAAATGGCCGCAGCGCTGCTCGTAAGCCCGTCTGACTTTCCGGGGAGGCGTACGCTTTTAAGTATCTGCGCTGACTACCTAGACTTCTTCCATCCCAATCTGCACCAAAGGGTTCAAATGTAGCGGAGCCTGCGGCAGCAAACCATTCGCCGGAAGTTCTACCAAACTTTTTAATCTTACGGTTGCAGCGCCTAGCAGCGCGGTGTCCCTGGTAAAGCTTCCTGGTGTCTTTGTACCATAGTGACTAGGGGTATAGATGATACTGCTGATCTCACAGTTAAAAAGGATAGCACCATACTTGTAAAGCCAGGAACTATTGCAGCAAGGATCCAGCCGATAGGTGGATGCCAGAACTGTAAAAAAAAACACGGATCGATGTGCGCCTGTGGGCCGAAATGATCTACTGGTAGGGATAATGACGCTAATCACAGCCGCCTGTCTACTAATAATCACAAACGGGATGTATCTATGCAAAAGCAGTCACCAACTTTCTGCTGAGGACAGATTCAAAAGCACCGGCTGCATCAATGACAGCGTATATAAAGGCTGCAAGGTTAATGAAATGCGTTTTGGAGTTCTCGGAATGATTTGTGAAATGTTTTACGCTATCCCGCAATGAGGACACCTCAGTTGAAATTGAATCACATATCATCCAATCATGAGCAATGAGAACGACAATTTAAAATGCATGAAGATGCAACGAATTAGTGTCCAAGCCATAGAAGGCCGAAAGGGTATCTTGAAGTTTGTCTGGCATAGCGCACATATGTTCTCCACCAAAACGGGGAGGAGCCCAGTAAGTTCACAGGACGATTCGTGACGGAGAAGAAAAGGGTAAGAAAACGATGCCACGGAGATTTGTGTCCGAACTCTTGCTAGTGAGAATGGAAGGATCGCTGACGCTAGCAAGGAGATCTGTGAAAGAAAGACAATACCAGATAGAATATATGGCAACTCTCGGTTCGGCGAATGACTTTCCAGTCTGACGGATGCCGCTTCAGCAGATTCTGCACTGCTTTGATTTACCTACCTCACTTACCAGTAGGTAACTGGTCCTGGTACCTAGTTCCGAGGCAGGGAGGCTGGCATTGCGGCACCCCGCAGCGTCGCTGGTGTTATTGACCGCCTTCAAAAGCATTCTGCCAAGTCCACTCATGCACGTTATTTACTCCCACCAGGATTTTCATCAGCAATGACCATCACCCTCTTTTCCGCCCGGCACGTGTGATCTTGAGTCGTCATGGAGATTGGATTGGATCCTACTTGGAAGCATGGCAGCGTTCATCCCGCGCACAGCGTTTCCTACGCTGGATTCGCTGCCACGGTCTTATTTTCTCGGGCACCACCGCGCAGGACTGACTAAGATGAAGACTATGATGTCTCAGATCGACCTGATATTCGAGTGCCGGGACTACAGAGTACCTCTGACATCGCGAAATCCCATGTTTGAGGAGAGCTTGGCGGGTAAACAGCGTGTTATTGTGTACACGAAGCGCGATTTGGGGAGCTCAAACGCAGCAGCAGATGGTCAGGTAGGAGCCTTTTCGTCGTTTCCGAGAATACCAGAAATGCAATTGAGCTGAAGCTTGGATCGTATGGTCAGCGAGAGCAAATCATTCGACTTTGGCATTCCCCGTCTCCTGTACTCTTTTCGTCGGACAAGTCCCGTGCCGATGTCAGAAGTATCCTCCAATATGCTAAGCGCCATACGTCAAAGACCAGCTTTCTTACCGGGTTCCGGATAATGGTCGTCGGCATGCCAAATGTCGGAAAATCCACGCTCTTAAATGCTCTACGTCACGAGGGAGTTGGCAAAGGGAAAGCTGCGCCTACGGGCGCTCAACCAGGCGTCACCCGCAGCGTGGCTAGCGGCGTCAAGATTATAGGAGGTGACGAGCACACCGAGGGTGTTTACCTCATTGATACGCCTGGAGTCTTTGTCCCATACATTCCAGATGCCCAAGCAATGCTGAAGTTGGCGTTATGTGGCAGCGTGAAAGATACAATCATTGGGCCGACAACATTGGCAGATTATCTGTTATTCCACCTCAATCGCGTCTCTCCTGCACTTTACTCCGAGTACCATGCGCCTACAAATGAAATCATGGAGCTGCTGGAGGCTATGGCTCGCAAGACAGGAAGGCTGCAGAAGGGAGGGGTGCCTGATACGGAAGCTTCTGCCCTGTGGATGGTACAGAGATGGCGGGCTGGACACCTTGGCTGCTTCGTACTGGATGAGGTTTCTGAGGACGCATTAGAAAAGAAGTTGACTGGAGAAAAACAGCTGATGCCTAGCTATGCTCAGGCCAAAAAAGCAGACAAGGAAGCACGAAAAGCACGACAATCTCTGAGAAATCGACAGGTGGAATAAGGGAGCGATTGGTAGTCCTGACACGGCAATTGGTGTTGGTTCGAGACGGCAAGACTTGGCCGAAATAAAGCGTAGACCTTCCGTAGAACGTAAAGTGGGTATCGCTGATTGAATTGGCGCTCTAATGCACTGCAAGCAAGGAAGAACTCATCGCCGTAAAGAGCCTATGGGAAGGCGGCAATTTCAAGTTTGCACATCAGCATTACCGCTGCTTCAGTGAAAGCGGAGGCCAAGGCTGACGATTCTTGGGTTTGGCGCGGGATGACCTGCCACGTTCGGCGTCATCCCGACATCGGAGAGGGGGTTTTGTATCACGCCACTCGACCGAGCACTGCAGGATGTCGTCAGCGGTATGAAGCGAAACCATTCAAATTGTTCATCAGATAAGGTAGAGTCACTGCAGTCATGGGGGCGATGGGCGGCGATTGGTCGGGTGCGTGCGCTCCGCTGCCAGATCCCCTGCGCAGACACCCGGGCGCCGAGGTCCCGGCCCGCCATGCAATTGCCGCAGTCTAATCTCGCCATCTGATAAGATCCCCAGCCTGTCTCCCTACCTCTTGCCATCCGATGCTGTTCGAGCAGGCCTTCATTGACGCCTGCATGAAGACTGCACTCGCTATCCACAGTCAGGCCGACTACAGCACCATGTCTGCTGCGCAGGCCCCTCTGGATGCAGAGGGGTTTGCTGCAGACAGCAAGGCCAGAGGCCCTGTTGAAGACATTCGCTCTGACCACTCCGACAGCTCGGACGAGGAGGAACAAGCTGGTGTCAAAAAAATGGAGGCCATCAGCACAACATGGACAACTTTCTCGCTGGTATTTGCCTATGTCGGGTGGGTTGTCTTTCTGTCAATTGCCATGGATTTCTAAACAACACGCAAAGCGTACAAGAGCTATAGAGACCCTGAAGATCTGACAAGATAGTCGTTAGCCTCTATTTGATGGCCTTTTCAACCTCTCTCGAGCAGCAGACGACAACAAACCTCACCGTCTATGCGACAAGTGCTTTCAGTGAGCATTCTCTGGTGTCTACAGTAACCGTCATCCAGGGTGTCATCCAAGGTAGATACCACCCAACTTGCCTGCTACGAAGGAATCTAATCTTGTCCTTCCCAGCTGTCATCAAACCACCGATGGCCAAAATTGCCGACGTTTTCGGGCGACTTGAAGCTTTCTCGCTTGCCGTCTTCATCTATGTCATTGGCTACATCCAGCAGGCTGCTTCTAACAATGTCAAGACTTTCGCCGCTGCCCAGATTTTTTACTCGGCTGGATGGACAGGTCTGCAAATCCTCCAGCAGGTTTTCATTGCCGACACCAGCGATCTTCTCAACCGCGCCCTCTTCTCAACGATTCCTGACGTGCCGTTCCTGGTTACTGTGTGGGCTGGACCACCAATTGCGCAGCGTGTAATTGACCATTCTGGCTGGAGATGGGGGTACGGTCTTTGGGCTATTGTCCTCCCGGTAGCATTTTCGCCATTAGCGCTCTCTCTTTTCCTCAACCAGCGCAAGGTTTCGAAGCTGTACCCCTCACCTAAGACGGTTGTCACTCCAGCAAGGATCCTCGTAACGCTCAGGAATTTGTGGTTTGAGCTGGACTTTTTTGGTCTCTGCCTTCTTTCAGCCGCCTTTTCTCTGATCTTGCTTCCTCTGACCCTGGCCCCGCTCGCCAAAGGAGGATGGAGCAACGGCAGCATGATTGCCATGGTGGTCATCGGCTGTGTATGTCTCCTGTGCTTCCCATTCTGGGAACAGAGCAAAAAACTTGCACCTTATGCTTTCTTACCGAGAGATCTCTTTGCCGAGCGAACCGTGATTGCCGGGCTGCTGCTCGCTTTCTTTTACTTTAGTGAGCTTCATCAGCACCCTCCGTTTGCCTCATCACTGACCAACCATAGTGGCATTCTACCTTTCGGTGTATCCTTACTTTTACTCCTATCTTCTGATTGTTCAAGACCAATCAATCACCGCAGCCGGCCATATCACCCAGACTTTTACTTTTACATCCACTGTCACCTCCATAATCACTTCTTTTATCATCAAATACACTCGCCATTACAGGCACTTCATCACGCTCGGTAGCTGCATCTACCTCATGGGTATTGGCCTTATGATTCGATACCGTGCTCAAGGAGTATCCACAGGAGCTCTGGTTGGGTGCCAAATTGCCGTCGGTATCGGCGGCGGTATGCTCAATGTTCCTGCGCAGCTAGGCGTCCAAGCCTCCGTATCTCACCAGAACGTCGCCGCTGCCACCGCCGTCTTCCTTACTGTCCTAGAGATTGGTGGTGCTGTCGGAGGCGCTATCTCCGGAGCCATCTGGACGTCTAGCATCCCGAAGAAGCTGCAGGCATACCTGCCACCGGAGACAAAAGACCAAGCGGCGGCAATCTTTGGTAGCGTGACGGTGGCGAGTAACAAGTACCCGATGGGTAGTCCAACGAGAGATGCCATCAACCGAGCATATCAGGAAACCATGACCACCATCTTGATTGTGGCCGTATGTGTCTGCATCCCGTTGATTCCATTGAGTCTGGGCATGAAAAATTATAAACTCAATAAGGTGAGCAGACAGCGGTCGTGAATGGTGAGAATTATACTAACAGCTGCAACAGCTGGACCAACATGTCAAGGGCAAGGTCATTGGAGCTGCGAGAAATGAAGGTGGCCAAGAGCGGAACTTGACTTCTGGCGGTGAGGAAGAAGAACCCACACCATCGCGGCAGTTCTTCGGCAAGGTGTTTGCTCGAGGGCGACAGACGGCCGAAGCTCGGACGCACGAAGACTGAAACAGCTGAGTTGAGCTTGGCTTGAACGTATTGTTCGGTGAATGTGCAATGAAGGGAAAAGTTGGCGTCGGGGTTGCTGATATTTCACGTGTGTAGTTACGATGGATGTGAGGAAATAGAACAAGGATGGGACGTTCAGAAGTTATTGTAGAGACCTTGTATAGCGCTTCTTGTGTGGAAAAAAAAAAACTTAGCATCGATGTAATCAACTGAATGTCTCTTGGATACAAGAGCCAATTCAGTTGCACTGGTTTGCAAATGATCATTCTGAACCATTTACCAGGTCATGGTGCTGTCCGCGTCTATCTCAAGCCAGATTTAAACGCAGCAAGCGATGTAGCCAATCAGAGGCTTCAGTCTGTCTCGTCCTGACTGTTCTTCTGCGACGCAGGCCACCAAAATCGAGGGCAATGCTCCTGCATCTCGCGTCGGAACCGCCGTCGCCTCTTTACCGCGTCTGCTGACGCTCGAAAAACAGGCCGATCGCGCATGTGTTGTAGTCGAGCATCACCTAGGCGTCTCAAACCAGCCCTCAACGCCCCTTGCCAACCTTGCCAACTCTCAAACTTCAGCCCAACCTTGACTTTCGCGATCCTGCTCCGTCCTCGAGGCCGACACTAGGAGCCACATCAGGCTACTGTTCCGATCAAGCCTCCGTGTGGTCCCCCTGCGTTTCGAATTCGACAGCGGAGCCCGATCCGTCTCCGTACTGTCACCACTGCAACGCGTCTTCTGGTTCACCCGCATCGTGCAACTTGAGCAATTCGACCTTCGCTCAGGGCGTGTCTGCATCGGCTCCCCGAGCGATCGTGTGGCTCAAGTTCATTGACACGGGCACGGTCTTTCAGCGGGCACCATAGCACCAAAAAGCCAGCTGGAGGCTCTGCCGTTCCTGGATCTACATCCAACGTCCGTATTTACGTCAAGGGATAATCTCTTCTAGCGTATTGGCGCCCGCCGCTCATTCGCTGCATTGACGGGCTCTGGACAAGAGCTCTACGTCGACCACTTTCTATCTCGTCCAGTATTGAGGCGTATCGCCAACTCGACAAGCTGCAAGACAGCGGTCGTCGAGTTCCCGAACAAAATGGTTGTCGCAACTATAAAGTATGTCTTTGACCACACCGCCACTTCATCCGTTATCCTATAGGAATGGAAGATTTGGAGAATGCGATGATTACTGACTCGCTGCTCTACTCTATAGATGCGTGGTTGTCGGCGACGGTGCGGTAGGCAAAACTTGCCTTTTGATAAGTTATACGACAAACAAGTTCCCTTCCGAATATGTTCCGACGGTGTTTGATAATTATGCCGTCACGGTAATGTGAGTCCCGGCTGCAATAGCTTTGAAATCCATCTGAAGAAATGAGATGTGTCATCTGGTCGTCACTCAGTGCCGGACGCGTTTGTCTGGTGGCATGGAATATTCGCACAAGAGCATCTGATTCACTTGACTAATTTCGATGACATTAGGATTGGCGACGAGCCCTATACCCTCGGCCTTTTCGATACAGCTGGGCAAGAAGACTACGACCGATTGCGGCCCTTATCATATCCCCAAACCGATGTCTTCCTCGTCTGCTTTTCCGTTACATCGCCCGCCTCTTTTGAAAACGTACGAGAAAAATGGTTTCCGGAGGTTCATCATCATTGTCCTGGCGTACCTTGCCTGATTGTTGGTACACAAACCGATTTGCGCGATGATGCTGGCGTTAGGGATAAACTGGCGAAGCAAAAGATGCAACCGGTAAGAAAAGAGGATGGAGAGCGGATGGCAAAAGAGCTGGGAGCGGTCAAATACGTCGAATGCTCGGCACTCACGCAATTCAAATTAAAGGACGTCTTTGACGAGGTACACCATTCAAGAACCATGCCGATTTGAGGAATTCGCGGAAGCTGACACGAAAGCATAGGCGATCGTTGCGGCATTAGAGCCTCCTACCAAGGGATCATCAGGAAAGAAGAAGGGGAAATGTGCGATATTATAGTCTATCGTCTCCGCGCGATGTTCTTTTGCCTAGTTCATTGGTAGCCCTTCAGACGCAGCGTCGCTGGCGTGTCTAAGCATGTGTCGACGTCTTTCATATACCACATGTTGGGGAAGCGTGCCGACTCGTAGTCCACCATCGGAGCTTGAGATAGGATGGCGTTTCGTGGGTAGCGTTTCCTGCTTTCATTCATTTCAATATGCCCCTTGGTAGTCATCAAGCAAGTGCAATACACAAGCTGAAAATTTCTGTCTTATGCTGGATGCTATTTCACGATACTCAACAAATGGATATTCGTCTAAATGAATCAGTTCAATCGTCTCGAAGCTCCTCTCAATCTGCTTGTCTAAAGTGTTTTGCGGCAAGAAATGGCCTTTGTACTGGGATTTCCTTGGTTTAACTACTTTGCAAAAGGGGAAGCACTTGACCGAAGGGTAAGGAATTCATTTAGGTAACAGGCCGGCGTTTGCAGACAGTTTGAGCATCCTCTAACGGTAGATCAGATGTAGATAAGCTCAGTGTGTACGAGCCTTGAAGAGGCAATGGTTCCATGTGAGTCAAATTGCTGCGAGCGCTGGTGCAATAAGTCGACACGCCAGTGTGGTGCAGTGTGTTTGCTCACTCACGTCAAACGCGCATCGCCCCAGAAACACAATGGCCGCAACAATACACACACGTTGTGTGCAAGTACCAATAACATGACCCTTCTCAACCTTGCTGTTCAACAATCTTAATGTCATGGCTGTACTTGACGACAATAGTGCCCCCACATAGGCTTGAAACGCTTGCAGCTCAGCCTATCTTACCCTCATCTCAGCCAAGTTCTATCACTTCACCATCAATTCAATCAGCCTCTTCGCAACAAGCCGAATCTGATACGTCTCGAGAGTCTTGTACGACAGCGCCCAACAACGCCTTTTGGCAGCTGCGAAAAGAGCGAGAAACTCGAATCGAACAGCACCGCCGCGACGGTAATTCCTGGTATAACGGGAAACAAACAATGGCAGAAAACCCAGCGCCTGGCAAGAGCACCACCGGACTCCGCATCAAAGTCCCCCGCATCGAATCGGAGAAGTCACCAGCATTGACCACTATGTCGCCTTTCATGGCTGCCGGAGAAGGTTATGCAACATCGCGGCTCGTTTCACCCATTGAAGACGTTGATCTCGTTCCCGAGGATAAAGCAAACCTCGATCTGACTGGACGTGGCCTTATCGAGCACAAGGGCGAGAGGCGTCTACAGAGAATGATGGGCCAATCACCAACAACCCCATCCCCGATTGCAGAAGGCACGCTCTCCTTCAACGACAGCAAATCTACTAGCGCGAAGCCCAATATCAAAACATTCCAATATGCTCGGCCCAAGAGCCCTACGAAGCGGTTCTTTGATAAGCTTGGTATTGCTATGCCGACGTTCTATCGGTCAAATCAGGAGACGACGAAGATCAAGACAATGTCCGACAACGTTCCTCCTAAAGCTGCTCAGTTGCTGGGCACGTCCAGCCCTGAACCAGCCCTGCCTCAGATCCACGTCGCCCACAGAACAAGCAAGGGTGAAAAAAAGCCGTCAGCCTCTGTACCTACCCGTTTGAATCACAGGGAGAGAACATATGGAAGCGACGTTGCAGCTCCTCTGGATCCGGCCGATGTTGCTGCCCATTTACCCAACAAGGCCCATGTGAAGCTCGACCAGCTGGAGTCAGCGCTTGCTACGGCACGTTTAGCACGCCCTCGTTCTCAGAGTCTTAAGGTTTTCGATGATATGGACCGCGAAAGCCTTCGAACCGGCCCGCCAACTCCCCTAACCAAAGGCACGCCTCCGAATTTAGAGACGCTTAATCCACCCGGAATCGGGCATCGGTCAAAGCCGATGGATTTTCTCATTCCCAGCGAGCACGCTGACAAACCGAATCAGTGTGAAGTACTTGTCAATCCTGGAAGTCTGAGTCCGTTGCGAACGGGAGGATTTGCAGTCAAAGAACGTGTTGCTGCAATTGAGAAAGTCCCAAGCGTGTACTCGTTGCGCGCCGCGCTTGACATCAGTGGTGATGACGACAGTAAGAGCAGTCTGGGCCGGCACTCACTTCATCCAAACGGTAGGTGGAGTGATGGTGAGAAGGAGCTTGCTTGGAGCACTCAAGGGCTCCTTCCTGGTGGTCGACTTCCTCCAACGACTTACTGTCCTCCAGCAAATATTTACTCGCCATCGATCTACTCGATTCAGGACATGAGCAGGCCCGGATCGCCGAAATTGCCACAATCTGGTGGATACGAGGTGAGCAGTTGCAGGTGTGGTGGTCTGTGTCTTCTAAATTCACTGATCACCTCCATACCACACACGGGAGGGGTGCTAACAATGTTGAAATAGCGAGTCATTCCTCCTTGTATCCTTCCTCCTGCGCCTCACTCCCGCAACTTCTCCGATAGCCGTAATCTTGCGAGCCAAAAGCCAAGTCAAGCGACGCCTCCGGCTGTTTTTCGCGGCGAGGCAGACGAAATCAGTCCCGAAGCCGGGCGCACAACTTCGGAATCATCTACGTTCGGTGTGTTGCGTGGTCGATCACCTGAAACAGCTCTACCTCAGATTTCCACATCGTTCAGCCAACATCACGATATGGTCCGCGCCCGTTCGAAATCAAGTCCTTCGCAGCCCATTCCTGACACCGTCGATGCAGAAGACAATATTGAAGCTGGACGCCGTGATTCTACAATCAAGGGGTAAGTTGTGTCGTGATGTTTCACGGCATCGTGTTGACCAAAGCTACAGGCCAGGACTTATCGAGAGGTTTGGAAGTCAGGACGCTGGGGCGCCGGCAAAGCTTTTCGAGAAGCTGCCGTCTGCGCCAAACACTATCGAAACCGAAATTTCTCCTGTCTCTCCGCAAGTGGCTCAATCCGCAGATTTCAAGACTGCCCAGTTTGTGGCTCCTACCGACTTACTCACCGTGAAGAGCCCTGTTCACTTTCCGCCACCGCAATTTCCGTCAGCGTTACCTACGCCCCTTTACGGTCGTGAGGAAGGCTTTGCCAACATGGCTGAGTACGGCCAAAGTTTGCTTCCGACAGTGCTAGCGGATGGCAGTCATCTTCTTACCCACTTTGGTGTCATCAACCACCACCTTGACGAAGTTGCAAGCCGCATTGTTGAATCATTCTCCTCTGTCCGCGACATCGACGATAACAGTACGATACGCAAGCTCGATGAAATTGCAAAAGACGGCGAAACTCATCATGGCGATCTTCGGGAGCATCTCAATTCAATTGAGCACAACATCGGCCGTATGAGCGGCGAAATGGAAGCCATGGTCAAGTCTGTTACCGAGCTAAGCGATGTGGTCAGAGGTGCGCTTATCAGCAACGTCCAAGACCTCACCAAGACGAATCAGAATCTCTCAAAGCAAGTCAGCGGACTCGAGAAGCGCCTTACCGAGGCTAATCAAAAGCTTGGCTCCCTCCAACAGCAGGTCAACGCATCTTCCAACAGCAACAGCAGTGCCACCAGCCAAGCCAATGCTGGTGCGCAGAATCTCACCGTTCCCACATCGCAATACGTGTCTCAATTTCCTCACGGCTTCCCTTACACTCACACCGGACCCCAACAGCCCGTATATGTTCCCACTTCGTCTGCCCTTGCTCAGCCGCCCACCGGTCCGAGCCAGTTTCCACGCCACCTCCAACCCAATGACGTCCGTATGCTGCCCCACGCGCGCCGCGGCGGCCAACAGGCCGGTAACGCACGCCAGAGCGGCGGCGGCGGTGGCGGCGGTGAACACCACCAGGCACAGCAGCACGTCGGGCAACATCACCACCAGCCAGGCCACGCAACCAGCAGCGGACATCAGCACCACCAGCCAGGAGCGGGCATCGGCGGAGTGCCAGGCGCCGGCACAAGCAGCACGAGTGGATATCAGCACAGTCATCAAGGCTACAGTCAAGGCCAAGGCCAGGGCCCAAACGCTAATCATGCCAAGTCCCAGACGCCAACCCCCACATCTCAGCAGCAGCAGTACTTTCAGCTTCAGATGCAGCACGCGCAGGCGACTGGAGCACCGGATTTGACACAACATCCAGCGTTTGCGGGGATCGGAGGCGGTGCGCAGAGCAGCTGGTTTGATGGACAGGCTGGATATTGGGGTCTTGGAAATTGAAAGGCATATGAAAGGACCTGGCATGCTAGGGAAGGCGTTGCGGCAAGAGAGTCGGTGACAGGTAGTGATGTAGTAATATGGGATTATGCGATGGCAGTGCTGACAGTGGTCTTATAATGGATCGGGTTTCTCTACTCTTGTTTTCTGTAATTGTTCCCTGTTCAGGGAATGAACCCTTGTAAAAGTGGATACCACAGCTGTGGATAAGTGACCTTCCTTGATTTGGCATCATGGATTTGACTGGCCTTTCCAACGAAATGACGGGATTGTGGGTGATGCTGGATGTGTAGAGGCGAAGCTTGCTGCCGACCCTGGCTGCGCATGGTTATTAAGGATCCAAGCCTTAGTCATAAGGACTACTACATGTAGGAGATAGAGTGACATGATGCCGCTTTCGCGGCTGCAGATGAGGAAACCCCCCTTTACTGGCTAGATGAATGGAAGTGCTAGAAGCATGTGAGCAGAAGAGCCGATGGCCTGAGAAAATTAGATGTATAACTTGAAGAGATGAGTTGAGTTTTACACGGCTGAGTTCGGGGTTTGGATATCCCATGATCCTTTTTTCCCGTTATGTTTGCACCCTATTGCCAAATGGCTGGTCAAAGCCATAAGCCTTGTCCTCATCCTGGAGCCTTCAATCTCGCCCGGTTTCTAATTCTCGATAGGAATGATGCTCCTGCCTTGTAGTCCTTATGGTCTCCGCCTAAGCAAACCAACATGTGCTCTTCCAGTCTCTCAGCCCACTTGACAGCCTCCCGAAAATCCCCAATCTCACAATTGATCTTGGCAGCTTGGTGATAACTACGAATCCGAAGTTAGCATTCATTTTTTAAGAACATTGTGATGAATTCGCTGGTTTATTCCACTTGCCGCCGTTCTAAGTCTCGACTCGCCAGACTCTCTGTCTTGTACAAGTTCACAAACTCCTCAGTCATTGTTAAGGCAGCTTGATATTCCTCCTTCGTTGGATCTCCGTCGGTATACTTTTTTATGAATCTATAGAGCAGCGCCATGCGAGCACGACGAATATCGCTCTCTCCTGGGTTCTCACAAGCCTCGCACCGACAGGTGAAGCCGAAAGCGCGCAGGTCGTACTGACGCTCATCTCGCGTTCGCATATCAGAAGGTGTATAGCTGATGGTAATCTCGGTACCCTCTGCGATGTCACGAGTGGCATGGATTGCCATTTGGTCAAGTTGGTCGTTGTAAGCCCAGTGGGTATTTGGAACACATGAGTGGTTCATCCGTGAAACGGTGGTGAAGAGACCCCCAGTGTGCGGAGTGAGAAAGTCGAGGACAAAATGGTTCGTATAGAAAACGGAAACCAGTCGCTGCGTGTTGGCGTGTTCTTCCGCCGTTTTATATCCTCTGACGTCGATAGCTGACTGTATCAACGATGGAATGACGGTCGCCGGGTCCGCAGAGTACAAATCCTCGTAAAGATCTTTTTGGGTTGGAGGAAGACGACTGAAGGCCGTTCTGATCTGCTCCACAATGCTCTCAGGCGATTTCATATAGACTTTTATCAGAGGCGGTTCGGCGAGCACTCTGGTTCCACGGGCGATGTCGCGTACGGACACGAGGCCGTTTCCCCGGTCGGAAAAAGCGCTGATTTCATACAAAGTCGTTTCTGGGACGGAATAATTAGACCCAAATGTCACTGCCCTAGCAAATAAAAAACTAAAATCAGAGAACAGATATTTACCCAGGTGGCTCGCGCCATTACGTAAGCGCTCGGAGGCTGTCATAGATTTATTTGTTGAAATTTGAGTTTAAGAAATTTGCTGCAAAGAGAAGTGGCTGAATTGGAAAAGGAAGTGGATTGACGAGGGATGCCAAAGTGTGAAGCATCGTGATACCGTGAGATTGTGAAGTTTGCACAGTCAAACACGGAAGTCGCAGATCAAAGAAGCATCCAGGATGGAAGCACACTCACGATGTATTCACATGATTTAGATGATGCCCCTCTCCTTCAACTCTATATCCAACAGGGCCTGCCCATCTAAAGCCTAGCAATTCTTACACCTTTGTCATTCTCTTCAAGAAAGCAATGGAGTTGCTATCGCGAAGATTGATATCTCGAGATGTTCCCATCAGAATAGTGTAGCCCGGAAAGCACTTTTTAGACTTGTCAAATTCTTGCCGATAGCTAGTGTTTGCTTACATGGCGCTCTCTACGTATAAAATCATCGTAATGAGATGTAGATCGCACCGCCTGGCAAGATTCGCTGTAGTAACGTAGATCGAAGTTGCTTTGCACTTTCCTGAAGCCGCGTTCGTGTGTAGGAAAACAGTAGAACCGTGAGACAATTCTTGAACAGTAAAATGTGCTTCGCATGTATTCTCCCAGGCTTCCAAGTAGAGACAAAGTGGTAGTGGCAAAGAGCACAGGGCTACTTTGACAGGATGGCACACTTTTCTTTCCCTCGCCACGATGATGAAAGACATCGTCAACACACATGGCGTTCGGTTCGAGGAATCTCTTCCGTGAGCCTTTTGCAAGGTTTAGCTCTGTACACACAAGCGAGGCTACAACGGAACTTGCGAAATGACTGATAGGGCACCCTCGATTATCTAACCTTCTACCCCACAATTACGCCCAACTTGAATAAATTTCGCTTGACATCCTGTATCCTCCTCTTGTTTCCGGTAGAAAGATCAAATCATAGGTTCTCATGCGCAAGATAAGCAAAGACGACGGGAGTCGTGCATTGATCGTGGATTGTTTGCAGTGGTTTGCCTTAGGTCGTTCAAGATTTAGCAAACACAAGGACAGGGCCTGAAGTCCCTCATGTAGCCTGGTTAGCTAGGCGAAATGTGTATGGTACCACTTACAGTAAATGTGACGATGAACAAGCGAAAACGACGCAAACATCGATGCTAAAGACACGCTTGCCATAAGCTCGGAAAGCCGGCGGTCGATTGTGTAGAGATTCATCATCCCCTGTTGTTCGAAGCATAAACTGAGGACCTGGTGCGACTTTAGGGCAAGTCCACCGGCCAGGACAGAACTGCATTGGGTTGAAAGCCGTTCACTGACGATGCCGAGGATATCAAATCCGGTCAGAGCCAGACGACAATGTGAGTAGGAGGACATGCCGAAAGGCTTGTTCACAGGCTTGTTGTGGTGACGGTCATCAAGCGTCTTCTTACAGTGTGGATCCCCGGATGATCTATGGCGATTATGGCTTCTAATTCAGCAGATCGGACTAGATGCAATCCGAGTGGCCGCATGCTGCTTGAATAGAGACAGAAAAGAGGGCCTGGAAAATAAGGATTCGAGCAGCGGTGCTTTGATAATTTTGTGAATGATGTCTTCCATTGCTTGCCATGTTCTGGTCGAAAGTTGAGCCTGCTGGTGACTATGCTAGCCATTGACCACTTTTTAGGGATCTTAATCGAGTATGGCAAAGCAAACGTCTTGCGCGATTTGATGGTCGAAGACAAGTCGCATCCGAAGCCATGAAAGCGTCGAGCATCTAAAGGCCGTATTCATGATGGTGACAGAGCCGAAGACGATGTCTATCAGCTATTCCAAGAACCGAGCTGATCCCATGCAGCACAGAGGACTGATCGACATGACCCAGAAACCCCTTTCGCTACTCTTGAACGGCCGAGCTTCATGGCGGACCGATACACATTTCTTGCGGCGCGAGTCGGAGAAAGTGGTGACCATTTGCTGACCCGTCGGTGGTATCAAGATGGCGCTGAGAGCGAAATACGACGACGACCCACTGTTCTTCAAAGCTAAGAACGCAGTAGACATGAAAATAGGAGCCTTGCGGTGCGATCGTTGCACTGCATTTCGTTGCTGCTGCTGCTGCTGTTGGGATGACAGTCAATGTACCAGGTAGATAGCACAGGAATGGATAGGGGCCGGGAGGCGCTCTCGACTCTGGTACCTGCAGCACCACGCGACCCAGCCTTCCCTCCATAATCCCGCAGCGATCCTCTCCTTTACGGCCTGGCCGTGGCCGCCTTTTGGGCGCGTGAGAAGAAATGAGCGAGGCGACTAGCTCGGCCTCAGAGCATGTCCGCGAGGCTGGTCGCCACGATGGAGACGCTCCCTGGTTTCCGCCGGCACAGAGGTCGCGCATAGATGATGCTAGTACGGCAGCAGCCTCAAACAACCGCGATGCCTTCGCCCAGAATGCTGCAGTCTCCATCGACACTGGCGCCTCTCTCGTCGAACGTCTTCTGCATCCTCCGACAGAACGTGCGCTGCATGTTCAATCCGGCTCCAACTCGCCTTCCGCGGATGCTCTGAAACCGAATAGTGACCCTGCAAGCCTCCCAACGTCCCCAGCTCGAAACGTCGCGATGCTCGAATCTGCCATTGCTCCGCCCAATTTTGTCCAAAGACAGCCGCTGCGATCGAACTTGTCGGTTGCCAGCATGGCGAGCTCGCTCTCTCCCAGGTCTGCCATCTCCTCTCCTCAACTGGCTGCTTTAGGCGACATCACGCCGCTCCCCTCCCCTCTGATCGGCGGCGATTCTCCTGCCCTCTGGGGCCGCGCTCGAGCTGGTTCTGGAGCTCGCCCAGTATCGCAAGGATCCCTCGAGGCGAGAATGGGTGCGTCTGCGGTGTGGAAAGAGAGCGCTCGGGAACCAGCCGAATCCGCCGGGTCAAAAAGCCCACCGGCATCGAGATCTCCACCAAGGAGCAAGAAATCGTATGGTCTGAGCTCGCCTGCAGGAGAGCTACAAGGCGCACAAGAACAGGCGACACGGCACGACAATATCAAAGGTCACGGACGGAATCGAAGCATCAGCGAGTTCGTGCCAGAAGCGCTTCACAACGTGCGGCTACGGAATGTCACAGTCAGTGCCGCACACCCGCCCGTGCTGCCAGACACGCTCTCGTCAAGTGACACTCAGTTACATCGCGAAAAATTCCTTGCCGAGCGACGAGGTCTTCACACTTCGAGCGCTCCCGACGCTACGTCCACGCTTCCATCTCCACCACCCAGCAACAAAAGTGTCACCGAAGGCGAGGACGAGGACGATCAAGATAGACCTTGCACCAACGATAGCGTCGAATACATGACCATTCGATGCGGCAAAGATCACGTGAAAAAGTTTTTCAGACCGATACGGGTTCTTGGGCAAGGAACCTTTAGCAAAGTCATTTTGGCGACTAACCAGAAATTGGGGGCACGCCTGCCCCTCGAAGAGTCGAAGCTCGACCCGAGGAAGCTTGTTGCAGTCAAAGTCATTGAACATGGCCCGGCAGGCGGTGCAGACGAGGAGCGCATCGAAATCAGTCTCAAGCGCGAAATTGAGATCATGAAAGCCATCTCGCACCCATCCCTCGTCCATCTCAAAGCCTTCGACCAAGATCAACATCGTGCTCTGCTCGTTCTGACCTATTGTCCCGGTTGCGACCTCTTCGATCTTGCCAGCGAGCACCGGAGTCTCCTTTCGCCATCGCTGATCCAACGCATGTTTGCTGAGCTCGTCAGCGCCATTTGCTACCTTCACGATAACTACATTGTGCATAGAGACATCAAACTCGAGAGTGGGTTTCCATTTCTGCTACATGTTTAATCCCTCGTCAACATACACTCATCAGAGCTATTTAGACGTGCTCGTAAACATCCCTCAGCCCGCACTCCCCACCCTTGGTTCCTACCAGACCTTTTCGCACCCTCTTGTTACCCTCACCGATCTCGGCCTTTCGCGCCGAATCCCTCCACCTCCAGCGTCGCCTCTTCTCACGACTCGCTGCGGCTCGGAAGACTATGCAGCACCGGAGATTCTCCTTGGGCAGCCTTACGATGGCCGTGCTACTGATGCCTGGGCTCTTGGCGTCCTACTCTATGCACTTATGGAAGGTCGTTTACCGTTCGATCCAGTCCCCGGCGCGCGCGGGCCTAGTCGAGCGAGCCATAGGATTGCGCGCGCTGATTGGATGTGGTGTGCTTTTGGCAATGAAGACGGCGAGTGGGACGGAACGAGGCCTGGGGCGGAGGAGCTGGCTGGCGGTCGTGAGGTGGTCGAAGGGTTGTTGCGGAAGGTACGGATGGGGAGAAAGAGCGTGGGCGAGGTGGCGGAGATGGAGTGGGTCAAGGGTGGAATTCAGGTCGAAGGCGGGCTGAAGATTGGGGACGAGCATGACGATAGCGAGATCTTGCGGCCCGATCCATTATGACAGGGCAGGGTAAGTCAGGGGGGAGGAAAAGAGTCGAGAGGGTTGAAGCAGGAATAGGCGAGTACGCAAGGATCAGAGTCCACAAGTGCCCAAGCAAGAAATGCAAGAAGCCGGCAAAGTTCTCAGCGGAACAGGACACTGAGCCACCGATTGGGAAGTTCCTTGTCGTTTAGCATTGCGCTGCCCTGTAGGAGTAGGAGATGCGGGAGCTGCACGCCACTTTGACTTTAGGCGGGGTGTCGAGGCATTTACTCTTCAGTTTGCACGGAAAGAAAGTTGTATACCTAGGTAGTTTAGAAAAGGCGACAGTGCGTCCTGTTGATTGCGACACTGTTTTCTCAGCAATATACTAAGCCATTGTTATGTGGCGTCTGACACACTTTAACCCCATTCTCAATCACTGTTCCCAAGGAAACTGATTGCCGGAGGAGATCATCTGTAGCTAGGTACCTTAATTGCCTGTACTTTTGCGATTCAACTCTCCCTCTCGGTCATGTGGCGCTCCATTCTCGCACATGCTATCATAGTCAGACGCCGGAAGGGTGGGAGACCCGCGGACTGGACTCGGTTGCCCCTTTTGAATAGTTCTGGCACTATACCACGCTGGGCCTTATCTTCCCAGGTACGCCGGCAAGCTCCCCTCTCCGCTGGTATGGTGACATACCTGGGCAATCTATCCTGCCCTTTTCCACGACAACGAAATGAAGGTATGGACTTCCGCTTATGGAGAACTCAAACCGCGGCGGATCTTGATGACTGACGTACACAACCCTCGACTGTTCAACGAGCTCGGCGGGCAGCTGGCTAATTGGTTTACTACTTAATCTCCACAACAACCGCATTTTTGATCTTCATCTACATCCTAAATCAAAATTCAAATGCATCTCAGACCTCAATTGCCTTGAGACTCTTGTACGTCTCAATTGCATCCAACTTCGCGTAGATACTTTGCCCGGTTCCCCCCCTTTCCCTGGTTCTTCTGGTAGTCTTCCCTCATGAATTGATACTGCGCGGATTGGGAATAAACCTTCATTTCAGGCCTACATAAAAATTTAGAACGTCTCCAGTTGCTCTGGTGGGAGGTCCTTCTGTTCTTGGTAAATCCAGTGCTGTGCCTGGCTGTGCACTCTAGCATTTCCCAGAGGGCAGAAACATCTCGTCCCTCCCTCTACACGAATCGTGTCGAAGTCTTCAACATCTCATATATGTTCGCCTTCTCTATCTTTTCCCTCTGGTGGGGATTTGGTGTGGTCCTGGTCTTAGTCTCTGTGGTATACTTGATTCTGGACCAGGAGCAGAAGAAGGTCCTGCTCGGCCGCCTATTCTCCAGCAAAGATCGGGTCCGAACTTCTACTTCACCTCCTTGCTCGTTGTCTCCAAAGGACTCGGCAAAGAAGAGATCATGGGGAGAGGACACGTATGAAGACGTCTTTCCGCCGTCCCGCCGCTTTGCGCTTGCTGACATTACGACGGGTTTGCCAGAAAGACTCGGAATGCCAATCGAGGAGCTCGTCAAATCTCCTCCTGACTCTCGGGTCTCCTGTGCGCCTCACGACAAGCCCTGGGACTCGTTGAAACAGCCTGGATATACAGCAACTGAATTCTCTACAGAAGAAATCAAGGCACTCGGAGATTTTCCTGACTATGCTAGCCTAAGTGGCGTTCCAGCACCTCAACCATATTTGGATTTTCAATTGAGCCGAGCCTTGCCAAGGCCCTATCGCCCTTTTCGATGGGCATATCATCAGACTATGTGTACAGCTTAGTCTATCTCAACTCGCTATAGGATCGTTGCTGATACCAAAGTTTTAGCATTGACCAAATTGGAACCAGACTGGTGGCTTGAACTTGACAGCCTTTACGAGAGCCGCATCGAGCAGCGCAAGGCCCTCTTTGCCAAATATGGATCTATGGTACTCCAGACTCTCCCCGGCTCCGAATACGCATCAAAAGAGCTGATGGAGATGTGCCTGCAATTCATGTCCCAACGATATCCCATGCTTTTTCGTCTCGACACTGACCGCATGATTTTCTATAATGACATTCTCAAGACGGAAACACACCTCAAAGAGAAGGCTCCGTTCGACGTTCTGCTGGACAACGTGGCGGAAGATTTTGCCATTATGCTGCGCAACCCAGAAGATGGCATTTATTATTTTCGCGCCGGCCTTATCTGTAGCTCCCTTGGTTGGAACGTCGGCACCAAGATTGGGCTCAAGCTTCACGAGATTCATGACCCGATCCCGGACTACAAAGAGAAGATGAAACCGTCCATGGATCGGTTAGCTCGCTCCTATCCGTTGATACCGTTGCTCCGTTCGCTCAGCCTGACTGACTGCATTCTCAGTTACTTTGCCAAGAAACCCACCGATAAAGCCATCCAACGCGGCTCCTGGGGCCTCGAAATTGACGAGCCCCTTTTCATGCCCCCCGGTGATCCCCATGAAAAGCTTCGCGACGTCCAAGACCCGACGCACGACATTAGCCGAGTGCATCTACGCGTCGACTGGCAGACGCTGCGCCGGCTGCCGCTCTCAGGTGCCGTCGTCTTCAATTTCACCGCCCTCTTTACTCCCCTGCGCGAACTCCGCGACGAGCCGTACGTGCCCAGCCTCGTGCTAAAGGTGCTGAAGGAAGGCAAGAAGAGTCTGATGGAGTATAAGAACACGTGGCATACACAGCACGTCGTGTTGCCGGCGCTAGAGGAGTACGAGCGTGAGCAGGTGGAGAAGGGGTGGATGCCAAAAAACTGGGACGTGCACACGCTTGACGAGAGTCCGTGGTTTCCGGGCTGGCAGGAGAAGTGGCATCGTCAGCAAGGATTCTAGGTGAGGCCTATAGAGAAAGAGAGAAAGAAAGAAAGAAA
>JAGFVP010000329.1:0-24869 GCA_021031095.1 Bathelium albidoporum | reverse complement strand
TTTTACTCCTTCTTCTTTTACTCCTTCTTCTTTTACTCCTTCTTCTTTTACTCCTTCTTCTTTTACTCCTTCTTCTTTTACTCCTTCTTCTTCCCCTTCTCCTCGTATCTCTTCTTCTTCTACTCCTCCTCCTCGTCTCGCTTGCGCCGGTTCCCCCGCTCCTCCACCACCAGCTCCAACCATTTCTTCTCGAGGCGCAATCCGCCTTGCCAATCTTTTCTCCCAATCCATGCGCTGCTTGTCCGACGAACCCATTGTTTCCTGTCCTGTAGGGTTCGAAGTCTCCTCACCGTCGATGTGATCTTGGCGGACTAACGGCGGCGGCGGCCAAAAGCCGACCCTCGCCCCGGGAGGAGGGGGTGGGCTCGGAAACCCCCCATCGCCGCTTCCAAAGCTTGCACTATCGCGGTTCTGGGCGTTTGAAATATACGCCATGGCAATGGGCGGTGTATGGAAGGCGTTGCAGGTATTACAGAAGGATGGGATCCGGCAGCATAACAGGGGTTGATTTGTGTATATAAACAGCTTAATTCCCGTAGAGAATGAATCAACATGGTGCTTCAGAACTGTAATCATTGACACCTTCCTTGATAAGCGACTTACGTATCCTTGACAATTACCGCTTAATCTGTCGGCAATTCTACCTCCTAGCATTGAAGAGGTTATCCGATCTGATCTCAGTGAGATTCAGCCCCTTATTAATGCATTACAGAAGGTCAATCTGGCAACGATATAAGACACTGTTATTGCTGGATTACTATTAATTACTTTAATGGCAGTCTTGTCGATGCTCTTCATACTCCAGCATTTCTTCTGTCTTGAATTTCTTTCAGGCAGATATAGACCTCTGAAGATGGGCGTTATATTAATCACGAACCTGATCTACTGCATTCTTTTCCTAGCAGCTACTGCGATTCCAGAGACCTTCAAATCAGAGTCTGATCATTTACCCACTGGATTAATGTACAACAAGGCCAAGTTAACGGACTATATCTTAGCGACAGTGATAAGCGATCCAATGACCGGGATCCTCTAATTGGAGTGAAATGTTAGTAGACTTAAGTGAGTACTCGGTGCGCTTTCTAGTACAGATAATGGTATTTCCATGGATAGCTTCACTAATACCGTGCGGAAGAACAGACATATGTCGCATATGTGCTTAGCTTCAACGGACTTTCTCGGTACCAAAGCGAGTCTCCATGGAAGAGCGCACGCAAAAGTGAACAAGTGATGATTGTATTTCTCTTTACTTCAGACTTTTAAGAAACTACGCGATCTCCCTACAGACTGTCAGAGGATTGAGATGGAGCCAAAGAGCATGTACGAAGTGGTTATAGGAACTAAGGTCTCTGAGGACCGTGAGAGTGAACACATACAGTCTGCGCTAGGGGTAGTGCCAATAAATGGACCTTCCTTCCAATACAGGCAGACTATCTTGAAAGATTACAGATATATTCCTTTTAGGTAGAGCGCTCCTCCTAGCGTATTGACCGGCACAGAAGCTCTCACAATTTTGGTTGAGTAAGGGGGAAATAAGCTGAAGCAGCGATCATTGGTGTTAACGAAAGCTGAACAGCATTACCAACTTTTATTGTCGCTGTAGAACGGCTTTGCGAAGGACAACTCCCCGTCTCTATTATACTCAATTATCCCTTTTTCCACGATATGGCCTTCTGAAGATTCTGTGGTAAAGCGAAACAACCAAATGGCGAGCAAACATGGATTGCTTGAGTGCACGGGCCACAAGGTAAGTAACTTACCTTGTGGCCCGTGCACTCAAGCATCGCAAGCGTTGGAGCGATCTGCTTCTGAACGCTATGCAGCACGGCAGCTTCGATCTTAATCATGTCAAATGTTGCAGCACAGGTCCGTACTCTGGAATACCGTTTTAATGAGCTGGAGAATTTAGTCACGAGGATTCTGCCATCTCCAAGCGGTGGCCAGGGAGCCAAAATGCCTCGCTGGGCACAGAAAATCATGACGGCTATCAATCAATTTTCAGAACAGCTTCTAGTTGTCAAGGAGGCACTCTATAAGGAGCCAAGCGTTGATTACCATGACCGCGACACTCAAGGGAAGAACCGAGGCGCGACCTCGGTTCGGTCGAAACAGTCGCAACATGGAAGGCAACAATTGTGTGAGGAGGCATTACTTGCCGCACAAATCTCTCAACCTGATGAAACGACCGCAGTGGATCGTGAAAACGGTACTTGCAATATTAGCAATGGCTCGTTGATACAACAGGGCCAGGTGTCAACAGTTCAATCATTGTCCTCAGACGACTCCAATGTAGCAGGATCTGCGAAACCCAGCTGTGAAACTTCAGCAAATACTATCCAGGAATTATTCCTTCCGATAGAGCCTGCAGGGGCTCAGAGCATTTCAAATTTCAGCCTTTCTGTAGAAGAAATGGGAGCAGAGCTTGTGCCCAATATCATGCACTTTATTGCCAATCAAGCGTTCCCTGACCGCATCTCAATCGTTGGTGACTTGGAAGTCGATTGGTCTAGGTTAAAAAAATCAATCCTGCCACCACCAAGAGAACACGACCTTCGTGGGATTACGTATTCAACGATTCAAGCTGAAGGTTTTGCAGGATTGCAGCTATCTCGGTCGAAGCAATTCCACTTTCCAGACTTTTCACAGGCGACGAAGCCTTCACTGGAGGAGTGCTTGGACTACTTGAATCAATTGATCGACGATCCTCCAAATGGAACAATCCCTTACTACGTTGGGCCCCCACTCCATGATGGACCTTTGATGTCAAAAGCAAATTCCCTTCTCCATCCAGGGCATGAGCTGCTAAAGCTTGATGCCATCGATGGCCTCAACTCAGTATACTGGCACGCTGGTGAGAAAGGGTCAGGAACAGCATTTCATTGTGAGGATATGAGGCTCTTTTCTGTCAACATGGTATTATCTGGCTTCAAGCTCTGGATAAAAATCCGACCAAGCCACACCTCCAAATTTGAAACTTTCATCAGAAATAATTGGCCGACAAATAGGTGCGATCAGTTCGTTCGCCATGTTGCAATAATCATTAGCCCGGAAAAGCTTCGGAAGGAGAATATCAGGTTCGACATTGTACTCGCTGGACCTGGAGACCTAGTACTGACGCGTGCAAGACAATACCATATGGTCGTCAACGTGACCAAGAACTTTGCTCTAACGATCAATTTTCGACCGCCAGGTGAACCAGCTGTGCCAAACGGTACGCTTGTGTGCCCTGAGTGCGGGTTACATTCGCTCGAGCACGAAGGTATTCAAAAGGTGCCCTACGCCCCTGTCAATGTAGCTCAGTCAAAATCATGCCCCAAAATCAAAAGAGCAGCCGATCCCAGGAAACGACAGATTGATGTTGAAGCTTTACCACTCCAGATGAAAAGACCAAAACGGCGTACAGCTCCCGAAGCAGGGCAAATCCTGCAAGACCTTGATGCTGTAAAGCATCAAATGCGCCGACTCGACAAGCTATGCAAATTTCCTTCTATTGGGAGCCATTCACCCACTCCGACAGTCTTCTCTGCGGTGGCAGCAATCTGGAGTCGGCCGGCCATCGACCAGTTCTGTGCTCTCGTCAGGAGTACAAGAGAAATACGTACACATTCGGCCCAAACAGATATTAGTGGAGATCTGTCTACGCGCATTGAGCGACGCATTGGACGCATCGAGGCCTCTCAACGTAGGTCAAAATTCGAGAAATTCCTACTTCGACTCGACCAGCTCTATCTGGTAGAAGAGATAGAGAGTTTACGGAATGGCCGACTTAGAATAGACAAGGTCGTGTTAAAAGAGATCCTGGACAGGACCGGATGGTCAGATTCAAATCTTCGATGGCACCGCCGACAAGGTATGCTTTGGAGACGACTGTGTGACAGTCATGATGGCCTTCTATGTTTTCTTTTCCTTGACGCGAACAACCCGCTCGGCATATCCCCAGATATCTATGCGCAAATAACAAACGAAGATCTGAAAATGTTCCATCAGTTATTGGACAGCGAATACACTAAGTCCATATGTTTGGCTGGAAATGCATTTCAGAATGCTCTTAATAGCATGGTAGCGGATGTGGATTTTCTCTGGGAACGCGGAAGCTTCGCTCTGGATAGACTTCCTGAGGAAGAGTTACTCGCATCGCTCACACCGTTTCCATCGATCACGGAAAACGTTTACGACCCGATTAAGTATCCAGACTGGCCTAGACCCCCTGAGTGGCCCAAGGAGTGGCCATGGCCCATCGACCCGACAGCGTTGGTGGACCCGAACGGAAGGCAATGTGACCTTTGTGACAAAACAAGTTGTATCTGCATCAGTGCAAATTCAAAGCCGATGCCTCGAATAAAGGATTACGGAGAGAAGGGCTGGGGCATCCAAGCGGTGGCGTATGGACCCGGAGAAGTGGCATATTATAAAGACGACCTTATTGGGCAGCTTACCGGAGAACTTGTGCCGTTGGATACGTACCACGATCAATGGACCATTGAATTGGTTAGAGGAGATCTCTCCAAAGAACCTCGCGTCTGTCAGATTCATTGTGCAAATATAGGGAGTTGTTTTAGGCTATTAAACCATCATTGCAGTTTCAATGCACGCTTTTATGCAATAGCAATATCTGGGAGATACAGAATGATGATCAAAGCTGTGAGGGATATTCAAGATGGTGAGGAAGTCACAATTAATTACGGACTTGGTTATTGGGGGGAAAGAGGGTGCCCTTGCGACGAACATACAAGCGGCTAGGTTGTTAGCCCATGAAGACCGGCACGACTATGCAGCAAACTACTAGATCCTACCATATTAGAATAATTTCAATTGTCCAATACTCCGCCCTCCGCTTTGTCAAAAGCGTGACGTAGCCATTGATGCCTAGAGGCTCAATCATGTTTTTAGTACCACTAAAGATGGTGAAGACGCAAGCGAGCGTGCATTTACGGGCAACAGCGTCCCTTATCGGTGGTCCGTGATATCTTTATCAGAAATGCTGGAGCGCGCCAGTATAGGAAGGCACTAACGCGGACTCACGATTATCTTGAGTCTCTCCATCCGACTATGTGAGACGTCCGTTCCGTTTGCGAGGATTTCTCGTCATGCCATCGGCTCGTGTCATCGTGCTTGGTCTTTACGCTGCGTCAGCAAAAGTATTGATTCCTCTATCATAAACCATCCTCTTGCGCCTAGACACCGCAAGCTACAAGAAATTCTGTATTCCTGCATGACTGCGGGATTCCTAGGACTCAAACTATCTACTCCACCAGCTAAGCCGCATGGCTGATGGCACATCACAGTGAACATAGCTGACACTAAATCTTGAGTGAGGTAGCTGAGGAACATGGTTCTGATCCGTGGATGTTGGTGTCTCAGGCTCCAGCTGGGTTTCTGACAAATTCAATGCGTGGCGAGCGTCCCGTTTAATGTAGCAGCATTTATCAATCATGTAGCTGATTAGTATAAAGGGCACACTGTCGACTTCTGATCAGGTCTATTACTGAATTCTGAACCAACATAGTCACCCTGCAACCTCTGGCCCAGCAGTTATACTTTGTGTTAGGTCAACATGAGACAATATTGGCAGATCTCATGTCCAACTGAAGAGCCACAGCTATAATTGCTCCTGGCAGAGCGACTCTGAAAGGAAATTCGAGGCGGCTATGCAGCGTTCCTTCTTCAAGAGCAGTCAATGGTACCGCATTAAAACAGTATGTCCTTAATATTCCAAATATTGTTACAGATCTGACAGGATCAAGGCCGGCTTTTACAACCAGGACTCTGCATTCAGAGCGAGTCTCACCAAGGGACGAAGTGTGGTCAGGGTTCCAGGCCTATCTCAGCCGCCTCGAATCGAGCGCAAGTGAGATCAAGGGAAGAGACAAACAAGAAATAGATCAATATTTAGCGCTAAGTAAGATCCAAACACACATCTTCTACAATTAAAAGAACGATATATGCGAGGGTGATTGTATTGCTGAAAAGGATATACCATCGCTTGTGTCTTTCCTCTTCGATAAGCTCCTTAGCGCTTGGGTAAAACGAGCAATCGTTTGCGCCAGAGATTCTTCCAGTAGAGTGCGTCCATTCTACCACTCTAACCTATATATGCTATCTAACGAGAGAGACTTTTGACAGATATAACAACCAGATATTTTCGCCTAGAGCCTCCTGGCTAGAGCAACGCGGAGTGCATGGCTGTCCCCTTTTTCCTTTCCATTCTGTCCCTGCCCTGGCTTGTGCTATTGTCTATCGATCCTACTTACGCGCCTCATCTCCTCCATCTGGCGCGTCATCTCCTCCACCCGGCGCGTCATCTCCTCCACCTGGCCCTTCATCTCCTCCACCTGGCGTTCCATCCCCTTCTCGCGCTTCTCGCGCTCCTCCATCTGGCCCTTCATCTCAAGCCTCGTCTTTTGCCTCGTCTCCTCCTTCTCTTGCTCCTTCTGCTCCAATGCCTTCACATACATCTTGCTAGCTAGGTTCCACAAATCCTGCTCCCTACCTGTCAGGCCTTGTTCTGCCAGGCGGTCGAAAAAATTGTCAGGTTCGTTCTCGAAGTGATCAGAGTTAAAAAAGGCTTCTGCACCGGGTTTTTGTTTTCCTTCGCCTAATGACCAACTTTGATGCAGCTGCATATCGTGCGTATAAATTTCTGCGGCTAACTCGTCAGGTTCTATGACAACGTGGAAGAAGTGTGGTCGGACTTTCTCGTCTAATCGACAAATCAGCATATTATTCTAAAAAAGAAGATAGCAAATGAGTTCACCATCAATCTTGACCTCGTGAAGAGCAGATCTAGGGCAGAAATTCAGAATAATATAATCTTCCAAAAAGCCCCATTGTGCATAAGTGCCGTCAGATGAAAATCGAGCAGCATGCTCAGCAATTTCTCTATAGCCCCCGCATTGCAATATTTCGATTCCCCACTTCTGGCCGGAGACCAGGAAATCGATTCGGCCGTGTTTCTTGTGGGAATATTCGGGTAGAATAGGGAGAAAGTTGAGCTCAACGCCCAGACAGGCATAGAGTTCATCTTGAAATGCAGCTTCTGGGATACCCCAACCTCTATTTGACTCGGTATTTCGCTCTCGAAGGGTATTTGGACTGAATCGAGCGATAGCATTGACGCAAACCTGTAGAAGGCTGAGGCCTTTCAAGACAGCATCCTGTTCCAGGCCCGGAAAAAGGCGACGATAGGCGACACGGCGATGTATTGGAGATGCAAAAGTAAATTTTGTTTCTCCCTTTCCGACAACTTCCGATTCTGTATGCAACAGGCCCCATTTATGACAAAATGAGAAGGCATCAAAGTCTTTTTCCACGCGGATAAGCCCCTCAGTTTGTATAGCGACTTCACGGAGCGCCTTTTGTATGTCCACGACTTGGAGGTTGAGATGGCGGTACGTAGGTGTACGAAGACTCTCTCGTACATATTGCTCGCATGAGGACGTCCAAACCCCTCTGCCGTACCTACTAAGGTAATCTACAAGTCCATTTTCATGCTGAATCATCAAAAAGTGGAACAAGCTTGGCGATAACGTCCGTGGCATGTGACCCGACTTTTTAGAATGTTAGTTTATTTTATTATATACCATAGGCAAATGAAACTTACATCGAAAAATCTGATTAAGTGCGTTATCATTAATGCAACCATACCCGGATGACCATCGGTAGCTTTGTGAATGTAATCAATAGTCCTATTCTCGAGCTTGCAATGCTTGTCAATAGCAAATTTCTCCACCAACTGGGCTGTCTCATCCACATCGAAGAGCATACGTGGGTTCCCATCCAAAGTGGAGCGTAGCTCGATGCGTTGTAGCTTATGCATTTGTTGTGCCTGGGATTCAATATTCGGTTCGCGAATGCGGGAAATACCAGTAGCACCATAAACACAGACAAGTACATATATCGGCTGGTTCCTCGTATGATGGTGGTTTTTCAACAACGACCAAAATTCTTCTTCTTCGTACGAGTTTTGAGCCTCGTCAATGAAAAATATTGGCCGGGCATTGGGGTTGCCGGGGCGAAGCAAGGCATTTTTCTTTCGCCATGTTACCTCGTTTGTCCCAAGATACTCCTCATACGGAATATAATCACGCCTATCCCTCTTCATCCAACTAAGATATACCGGTTCAAGATCCAACTCTTTATAAACAACGTGCATGCCAAGTAGTCGGAGCAAAGTGGTTTTTCCGACGAAAGGTGTTGCACGAATAACCACAACTCCACAATGGCGTGCATGTTGTAGAACCGAGGCAACTAGCTTTGGTCGCTCGCACAGATAGTCGCAATGAGGGTTCCAAGGGTTCGTACGAGGTGGCTCGTGATTGTCCATAGTATGCCCACACTGAACACAGTTGTCAACAAGATCTTCAAAGAGCCCCTCAGGGCAAGAGCAATGTAGACAAGGCCAACGAAACTTCGTGATGCGACGGGAAGAGACCGGAGAAGGGAGCTCAGTGCCTATACAAGATGATTCCTTTTCACTGGAGTGCTGAAGGCGTTCCTTCCCACTGGAGTCTTGTGACAGTTTTCTAGTGGAGTGTTGGCGTAGTTCTTTGTTGCTTAAAGTTTGAAGTGCGTATTCTCCACCGGAATCTTGGTACGCTTTTCCACTGGCGTTGTGAGGCGGCTTTGTTTCGCTGCAGTCGTGAGATACTTCCTCTTCACTGGAATATTGAGGTGCTTACTTTTTTCGAAAGTCCGGGGCTTTTTCTGGTGCTCTCTTTGCAGGATTTCGGCTTTTCTTGCGGTTTGAGGGTTGCTCAGAAGCTGATTCGGCACTATCGAAATGGCGCTCGGTGGTCTCAGGCGGTCTGGATAAAAGCTGCAGCTCGCCGGTTTGCGCCGCAGCCAGAAGACGGGTCTTGGACCTGGTGATTGCAGGCATTTTCCACGTTCATGAGGCTATAGCAGAGTCATACTGAGTTTCTAGGCATCCAAGGCGCTACAAACAAGTACGTGTCGCTTACCGCTGCGTCCCAAATTGTGCACAAATTATCATGAGAGCGACCGGAGTTATGAATAGTGTGGGAATGTAGGTGCTGACCGACGGAAGTGGATAGATCTAACTGCTTGTAGGGCTTAAAGACCTATAGGTCATGTAGAGATTTACTGTCAATCAAAGGTACTAATATGAGGGTGTAGGGAGGAGCAGAAGTTACAAGACATTTTCCGAAGACTGGCTCTCGGCGGCACCGGGTGCCAAGCGGAATAAGATTGCTCCCGGCTCCTTGCATGGGCATGGAATGGACTATGGAAGGCTGCAGAGCAAGCGCAGATCGCGCATGTTCTATGCCACCGCCGATAGAGCGTAATCTTAAAGAATGGAAGGTAGCGGAAATTAAGGTGGTTGCTAATACTCGGTATGGATGTTTCAGAAAGCCGGAGGAGAATGTGGGGGCAGTGGGTGGTGCATCGAGCATCAGTGATAATCAGCCCAGAATAGCGCTTCAGCTTGCGCGATAGGAGGTTCGATACCGTGGTCGATGGGCAATAGTGGTTAATTCTTTGTTGAAAAGTGATCTCTCGTTACCAGACATGTATCTATGAGTTGTTGTGTCTGGTGCCTTTAGCGAGGTGTAGCCCTGCTGGGAATATTCTAGTCTGAACAGCCTTGAGCATCAGCCTCAGTCTGCACAACAGCTTCAGCTCTTCTCATCTGTATCTATCAGCTAGCACACCAGCAAGCAACACAGTTGGCAGTTCCTTCTACTGTAGGTGTGTGAGTGTCGCGGGACCTCCTAAGACGGGACAAACCACGGGTCCCTTGACTTTGCAGCGATCACTTGCGGCGAAAGGAAGCTGCTAACTTTTCCTCGTCAGCACAGGCCGTGCAAGATCATGAAACGAGTGATTGTCTCTTCCTGTGAGTCTCGCAGACTATTCGTAGCCGCTTTCGAGGACGGCTCAAGTGATTGGCGTGAGGACAGAACTCCGTTTTCTCGGAGGCTCTTCCGCTTTCCGGCAGGTACCGTCGTAAGGTAATATTGAGATCATAGATGCCTGCTTGATCGCTCGTTACTTGTCGCCTCGGCGACTTGAGAAAGACTTGAGAACCTAACTTCCCAATCGCTACGCATATATAATCGCTACACCGTAGGCCTTTCTGTATCTTGTCCTTCAGGTCAGAGTAATCATGCAGCAAGGATATGCCTTTGCTTGTGTGGTCTGCTGAAAACTGTCCCTCCAGCGCAGTGTAAGGGCTGAGTGACTGACCATGCTAATCGGAAACGCAAAATCCAAAGGATTTTGAGCTCATACAAGCTGACGGAACTGCCCCTTTCCCACTGATGCGATGTGAGACATTATGCACCTCGATCGCTCCATGGCACCTTGCTCATAATTACAGCCCTGGTTCCTCGATGGATGGGTGCCTGCGCAATCACGAATTCTTTTTTAAGCACCTACCACCTCGACGGCATACTGGAGGTATAGCCATTGCGCTCGTTCTCCACCCATATACTGCGCCAAATGCCGCATCGACGTTGTCTCAAATTGACAATACCTAATTTGCTTGACATGCTACCTGAGAAAAAGTCCTTGCATACATCAGCGCATCCAATATTCCAAGTACAGTAAATATGTCATAGCTACGTGGACAACCTGTCGAATCAATTCCATTCTCGAACCTACCTTCAGCAATTCCAAAGGCACACCCCAAGATTCTCAGATATACGAATCCATCAAAGAGATCTTGTCTAGACGCTCGGGATTCCGGGATCCGTGCCGCAACGGTGGTGCGAAAAGGATATTCCTGATTATCTATCATGCTCTGAATAACCACAACGGTTGGCAAAGGCGTCGGCGCCCTTGTGGGATCTTGTGGATTTCTCTAATCTGGCTTGCAAACCTCAGTACCGTCGAGATCAAGATCATTTGCAGGTTCTGAACTTCCCGGTCCCTAGTCCAGATTTATTCCACGACGTGGAGTTTTACCTTCAATCTTTCAAGTTTGCATTAGACACTAATGATTATCGAGGTATAGGTACTCTTCTGAATAGGTAGAAACGGTATTAGCCTGAACTGGAACCGTTTGAGACTGGGGTGTGCTTGATACCTCCATTTGGTCAACTCGAGTATCTCGCAAGAAGCATGATCCCACACCATCGAATTCTCTCATCGACCGAGCAAGGGCAAACACTCATCAAAGCTGTAATGAAACTGTACACAAGGGCATTTCTTTGCAGCAGAATGTGCGGAGTATGCCACAAGGGTTGAAGATTGCCTGTTCCTGGAATATGCGCTCGGTTGCTCGAAACCCTCCCATCTACAGCTCCACCAGCTCGTCGCAGAGGCCACCTCCCGTCGTCGCATTGATGCGCTGGATGTATTGCTTATTCACCCACCAGTCTGACGAAGAGGGCATTATTTGGTTGTGAGCAGTGTACTGCGCCGCGGTACGAAAAAAGATGGATGTAGTTGGAACGCTTCTTGATCAGGGGAAGTTCTCACAAAGGCCGCCTGATGCTTCACGCGTCATGACGGACCACTTATCCGCCATTCGACTGTTGTTCAGATGATTGATTCCACGGGATAAAGGTTGCTGGATTGCTGGAATACTGTGGATGCAAATTCGTGGGATTATTATGGGCTTCCGGAACGCAGGCTTTATACCTCGAGTTTAGAATCTGGTTGCAGTATAGTGAGGATCCCTACACTTTAGCGCTTCGGGATAGTCGTGAGAAGAGAATGTTACCGACATTCTGTTTCGTTCACATGAACATTCGCTGGGTTCTGCAGCACATTCGCAACGTGAATTCCCATCCAATGAGCAAATACCGGGTCAGCCTCCATTGCGACGGTTAGACAGCAGCGGTATGACTTTCAGCTCACGTCGAACTTGGACCCCTGCGGGAAAACAACAGCCGCTCGATCGATTCAGGTCACTATCGCCGTGCTTCCAGTACAGTATGATTTGCCACCCTTTCTAACAGGTGATAGGCAAACTCGTCCCTGTAAAGCTGTTACCTTCAGCGAAGCGAGAACGGGATATGGCCCCGTTATCTAGTCAAAGGGGTCCTATCCGACGTCAAGGAGACTCTGCTGAGGTACTGCTCCAGGGCCGGACCGGTATGATCAAATGCCAGCCTGATCATTTCGAGAGTGAGAGCTTTCGCTTGGCCAGGGAATACACCAAGCTTTTCAAAGCAATATTAGATCTTAACAGCTGGGCTCCCAAGCGTTTTCGCTATGGACTTGTCCAGTTCTCGCCCAGCAGGTCGAAGGCGCTGTTAGATGTCGAGGCATCCTTATCGGCAAAACTTGCGGGCTGTCGCTTGTCCAAAAACATTTTGACACGCGACATGACGGAGATCTGCAAGAATAGATTCTTGTCTTGCTGGCGAAGAAAGCAAAGGGAATGGCATTGGGTAGTGATTAACTTCCCATGGTGCTGATTGGGCGAACTCCCAGTCGATAATAGCAAGGAAATTGAAGCTGTCGTCGACATCAATGTTTTGAGTTCTAAGGTCCATATGATTGAAATGGTAAAGACCCCTGGGACTTCCGTCATTGTAGATTTCAGTGCTCTGCACAACGTCGAGGAATACCAAGATGCCTAGCTTGGACCGTCTGTTATCATCCGTCATGTGGCCGTTGTCGTTGTCATAATCACTCTCCTCCCATACGTTGCTAAGTCTTCCTTGCGCGACGGCGCAAAAGTAAGACGCTATATCGAAAAAAGACCCTGGATGATGGAGGCTTTCAAACGGAGCACTGGAAAGCTTGCCTAAAATAGGTTCGCCTGTTTCCGAAACGCGGCAGATAGAGCCAATCTGTGGGAAAGTCACAGTTGCCAGTTCGGCTTGAATGGCTGTCCATTGAGAAATGATGCGTTCCTCTTGAGAAATCTATACTCACCTTAATTTGCTGTACTTTTAAATTGAGGGAAGGAGAATCCGCGTACGGGGAGCCTGCAGACGTCGAGCTGCACGTCATCAAGAGTACTTCCATAGAAGCCTTCAATAAAAATATACGCACAGCCTGCCTAAGCCGCCGATTTGAACTTTTGGGTGGCATAGGCGTACAGATATGGGCACGAGATGCCAGGTAAGTGCACGTGTAGAAACTCCATTGCGGTAGCTTCACAGGCCATGGCATATACTTCGTCGTCTGTCGTCACAGTGCTAGGCGTGTTAGGATGCCTTGAAACCCTGCTCGTGCAACAAGACTGCTATCGTCCGCAACAAGCTCGAAGCAGGCCCAGTACTGTCCTGCAGAGAAAGGCTTGCTGATCACGAAGTTTTTTTTGGAGGAGCTTGTTGGCATGTGTGATAAAAGCTTCCTTGTCGACGGTGCTCATAAAGTTCTCAAGTCTTTCCTTTATCCCAACGTAGTCCCAGCCGTCGTGAGATGTGCAACGCGAGCTGGGGTCGACCTTTCCGCTTTCGATATGTGGACCCTGCATGATGATGAGGGCACTAGGCGGGATCAAAGCGTTCGGAGGCACGGTTCCGGCAGTGCTATGTCCAAGAGAATCTGAACAAGAGAATTTGAAGGGTGCAACGCTAAGGTTGGTAGTGAGCTATGAAATAGCTGATTGAGGTGACAATGGGTTCACGGGCTGGGAATGAGGCGTAAGAAAAAAATTTCGAAGATCCTCCAAATGTGTGGTGGATATTGTAGAAAATACCAAAATGATCAAATTGGGACAGAGTTACAGGGGATTCTATACTCTGACAGATATATCAGTCAGCCTCTTGGCAATTGACAGCGTCGATGGTTTGAAAAGGCAATCGACAACCTAGGTTGCCAGGTATCAGAGCTAATCGTACATGCTGCAGCCGTAAGAGCATCATGGCTTTGGTTGGGTAGTGTATGAGGGTATGGGATGCTGTTAGCATCATGGAATCGCCACAAGGCTGGAACAGGCCAAAATGTAGCCAGCCACTGAGCGTCCCTGGGTGACACAAAAGAGGCCGAAATCATCACAAAGTAAGGCGCCCCCAAGATACAAACGAGTTCGGGAGAGTAAGAGCTAGGTCTGGGGATCATTCAGTTCCGAAGTACTCAGTGGTTGGCTATATTTTGTGATTGACGACTTGTGTCTGGACGGCTGGGCTAAGAAAAAATGCCGTACCAGAGTTTAGGTATGACAGAAAAACGTCATGCCGTTACCGAGCAATTAACTACCCACGCTTCAGATAATCACAGTACAAATGAGATGAGGACTCCGTAGGTGCGTCAGCCTTACAGCTATTCTAACGACATTGCTAGTGTCACTCTCTGTTGATATTGGTGAATCTTGATGCTGCCCCTGGTGCTCCCAAAACCACTTCGGCTGTCTACTGCTCCTTTGATTGATCCTTAATTCTTCAGAATGATTGTCACAGAGCCTTCTGATATCGATGACTTCATTTCCTGCCACATCGATGACTCAAGGAGGCACGTACTGTCAAGATTTTTACAGATCACAGTTCGGAAGCACCTCTTGTTGATTCAATCTCTATGGGAATTGAGCTGCTTATATACACAAATCATCCTCTGTACACCTGCCAGGATCTCATCCTTCTGAAACCCCTTGATTTATCAGCTGTGAGGTCTGGAACAGCCGAATCTCCAGAGTTTGGTACTGTGGCTGCTTTGGCAGCCCCTTGTACAACCTTGACACGTACTCTACCCCGACACTTCATTTTTGCCTTTACTGATGTCTGTTGTGTGGACAGAGTTGTTACCATTCCAGGCATCATAAGTTTCTCGCGATCGGAGCAAGCCGCCATCTGTGCTAGACTAAAGTATAGTCTCGCAGCAAGCGCCAGATTATCCAGAATACTAATTCGACGTACCGTTTAGTCAATGGCCGAACACGCCCGTGCGTGCGGATGCTCTTCGCGCCCGGCTGGACTCTTTCCTTTCTGCCTACCGTGACTACTTCGCTGCCTCCTTCATCACTGAGCACAGCGTCAACCTCTCCAGTTGACCGCAGGGGAAAAGAAGAGCGGAGTCAGGTAGTGGAAGATGTCAAAGACAGTTAAAATTACAGTTCTGAAGCACCACGTTGATTCAATCTCTACGGAATCGGAGCTGTTTATATACCTGAATCACAGCTGTTCCTAGCCCTGATCTCATCCTTCTGAATTCGGCTGTGATATCCGCTGAGGGGTAAAAACTATTGATTCGTGTTCGTATGCCTCGTTTTGGCACAGAGCTGCGCAACCTTTATAATCTTTACGTTTCCTGTGATGAACAGCTTGCGTATCCTTGACAAAATGTTCCTCGCTATCATGCTGACTACCGCCCGACGATGTTCTCCGATCCGTTCGCCTATCGTGCACCACTGAATGATGTAGACCTTGACTTTTACGACGCTCGATCATGGGAAAATGACAAACTCTCAGTCCTCCGGGGGTTAATAACCCAAGAAAAAGCCAATCGACGACGTCAAACGCGGGAAGCACCAGAGCAAAGGGAAATGAAAAGTGAGGCAGATCGTTACATGAAAACTCATGTTGACTTTGAGTGGGACACATCTGATGAAGACTCAGATGCACCGTTGACTCCTCCGCGCTCGCCAATCCAAAAACCCAGTGGCCTTGATCTTTCGGAGAAAGCATGGAATGAAGAATGTGCGCTCATGCATTTGTGACGACGATTCGAATTTAGAGATTTCGGTTTTGATAACTATGAAACCTGGAAACAGTACCAAATCAAGCATAGCCACCCTCCGTCAACAGCCTCAAACGTTATACCACCAAAGACCAGCTCAGTTGTCCAACCTCCACTTTCATGTCTGTCTCCACCACCTCCTCCTATTCGTCAAGCTTGGTTACGGCAGAACAAAGGCGACAGTCAGAATCATCGCAAACAGTAAAAGCCAGTCCAAGTGATCTCACATAATTTGGCTGACGCACCAAAGCATAACTCGATCCCAAAAACAGAGTACATCCTCACTCCAGTTTTATGAGCTGAGAGAAGACGGTAAAACTACACGGATGGTATCCGAACCATCGCAATGCCGTCAAACGAGATCCTCTACTCTCGATACGAGCCGTCCTTCTTACCAGATTCAAAATGTCCAAGGTAGAAGACGAGGTGATGGTTCCAATAAGAAGAGGTTTCCGAAGTGATAATACTCTGCTGGCACTAGCCGTGATAGTTTAATGGGTGGAATCGATCTCACATCCCGGTAACGGGGAGGCGGGTAGTTCTGTCTCTACTCCCCCTATTCATGTATTACGATATTCATGCTTGGAGGGGTTAAATGAGATTTGTGTCCAATTAAACTGACACAAATAACTACTGGATTTACCAATTTAAAGCTAAAGCTTGCTTTTCGCCCCACTGCATAATGTTTGCGACGTGTTTTTGTCAAAGTTACACAAAGCGCCCTTACAGCAGCAAGGCAGGAAACTCTGGAATTCGGCTGTTCCAGACCTCACAGCTGATAAATCAAGGCATTCCAGAAGGATGAGATCCTGGCAGGTGTACAGGGGTTGATTTGTGTACATAAGCAGCTCAATTCGCGCAGAGATTGAATCAACATAGAGGTGCTTCTGAACTGTGATCTGTGAGATTATCAACAGTTTTTAAGTGATTCGCCCAAACAGCATGAACAAAGTTGAGGCAACCAATATCTAAAGTTAAGGGAAAGTACCAAAAGAGTCTCCTAAACTGAGCTTAAAGGGATCTCACTCCGATAAGATACGCAGGTGGATCAGCAAGTATTAATGCAGCTGGGTTATAGGGCTCAGTCAAATAAATTGGAAGTTAGTTCATTTGAACAAAACCCAAAGTCAGGCTCTACGCCGTGTCCCATACATCCTCATAATCAAAGCCCCGACATAGGAGAGTTATCAGACCAACTCATAGCCACGTCGTCTGCCCCTGTGACGCAATTGCAATGTGATCGCTACAGCTGCAATACCACCTCACTCATGATCAAACCATGAGCAACAGCGCAACTATTTCATTGCCCTTCGCTAGCCGTGTTCGTATCCAAGACCTTCCTTCTCCAGAAGATGCGCCTCGGACTGGTGGCCACACCGCCCTATCGACCATCCAAATCTCTTCCACTGCCTTTGAAATACTAACCTCGTCCCGGACGTGGGCTGGAATGGACTGAGGCAAGTGTGGTGGCCAGGGCAGAGTTGCAGCTCTAAGCATCGTTGGGAGGCCAGCTGCCGGTTGAGATATCTCTTCGGCTGGTGAAGGTCACAGTGGCAGTGCAGGATCCATCGGAAGAGCCGGCGCACTTTGACACAGACCTGATACAGGCCCTAGAGGGTGCAGGTTTGACGCACCTGCGTAACGCTAAGTAGGTGGCAACGTTCGAGGGCTAATCAAGCCCGTGAGTAGATGTCTGAGTGTCTCTACCTACCTGGGTTTATTCTAGAGGTTCTCTTCTCACGTTCGGATCGAAAGGACATCGAGACCCAATTTTGCCACCACAATATCAAGTACATTTACTCACTCACGATAATAGTAGCAGGAAGTACGTGATATGGATGTCGTTTGATGATTCCACATACAGGTGCTTAGCAGCCATTCATATGCCGCGGACTGCCTTTGCTGTCTATAGGACATGATTTGCCGCTACAAACCAATTTCAGCAGCTTCTGTCGATGGTGTGGAGATAGGTGGTAATGAAGTGTGCCGTGGCTCCCGTACGTAACAGCACGGAAAGAAACATACAAGGGACTCGCAACGCCAATACACTATTAGTTATAGAAGCAATCAAGCGGCAAAATACCTTGTTGAGACTGAAGCGCTAGAAGCTAACGCACTGTAGGCGCGGACGCATCAGTGTGGGCATCGGGAAGCGCCAAACCGCCTACAGACATTTGTTGCAAGCATGCGCTATCAAAAAGAGGACCCAGAAACAGTCTGGCTATAATTCTGCGCAGTCCGGCAGACTCTTAGCTGGCTGTGTCTGCCGAGTGCCAAGTGGTAGACCCGTACATGTCGTCGAACAGCGGTCAATTTCGGTCAGCGCCGTTTCTTGACCATACGGTCCACCCACTCCTCCGTCCGTCGCCCGACTGGAGTCAAGTCTCGTCGCCGCTTAAATTTGAAGGCTGTCGGCGTCTCCTCGCTCGAATTACAAGACGTACATTTGTCGCCCTGGAAAGAGTGACCGGCCCCAAAGCCGTGGTGCCGCGAGATCACCGCTTCAGCGTCGTAGGCTGTTGCAACGGCGCTGTCGGGTAAGCCCATTCGTGCAAGGAACTCCCCGAGCGCAATCTGCTTGCTGGACACGATTGACCGGCTGACGGAAAACAAGTCCAATGATTCGTTCGCGGCGAGCAGGAACCAGCTTGGGCGCGTGAAGGCTGCAGCAGAGCGGTCCAATCTCTCAAACAGCTGGCCGCTATTGTACTTGATATCCAGCATGTCCGCAGCGCTCTCATAGGGAACAAGTGTGATGGTTTGATGACTAAGCTGAGCGCGTTACCAACGTAGATCTCCATCTCCACCCCCACTGTTACAACTTCAGTCATTTAATCATCCCACGACTCAATTGCCACTCCAATGTCGACGCGACCATGGGTCCGACGGAAGGCACAGATGTCTGCTACGAGAGCGATTTGATGGCGATGACCGATCCCTTTCTCGAGCCGATAACCGACGAGCATCTTCGCGAGCCGGATGAGCTGCGCCGGCGGAATTCCTACTGGCTACCTCCTGGATGTGGCCGGCTGTCATCAAGTCCTAGCATATCTCATTCCTCGGCCTTCCTGGCGAGCAGAGACCGCCGATTATATGGTCATGGCCTTCGGCGGGGCCATGACGGTACGATCATGACAAGCTTCTGATTGCAACCATCGAAAAAGAAGGGCACGCTAAAGGCCAATGACCACCAGACGTCGATGTATGTTCTGCAATCGAATGGGGGCCTGAGAAATTGGCAGGTTACTTACGACTGTGATAGAGTGCATACGACGAAAACGAAGTTCAAGAGATGTGGTCACCTCAAGAAACCCGTCCGAATTAGGATACTGGCATGAGATGGCGTGTGTTATGGGGATAAGGGCTTGCCAGAGAAGGCCGGACAGACTACTTCTGTACTACCTACCGATCGGGCAACCGGCAGGCTGAAGAGCGCGTCACCCAGTCCTAGCTTGGGTGGACAAGTGATAGCCACAATAGCGAGCAACGACGGAGTAATGATATACATCTTAGCTACCCCCTATGTCCTCCCAGAAGTATGCGCGCTATTTGAAGATGAGATCTTGGAAGGTCAATGATTCCCGATCGCGCGACTATATCAGAATATGGGCATGGGATAGCGAGGTCATCGGCGAGCGAGAAAGACCCGCCGTCCGTAATGGTGCGCTTTTTGCATCCTTAACAGACATCGCGCAGACTAATCTTAGCGCAGTGAAGGGCTA
This sequence comes from Bathelium albidoporum, assembly GCA_021031095.1. NCBI lineage: Eukaryota > Fungi > Ascomycota > Dothideomycetes > Trypetheliales > Trypetheliaceae > Bathelium > Bathelium albidoporum. Next base: position 5,553 of record JAGFVP010000329.1, on the reverse strand, counting down.
CGTTCCTCAGACTCGGCCAGCGGCGAGGGTCGCGTAGCCAGCGCCTGACAACAGCGCCAAGACCAGGAAGTTCGATGGGGGGAGAGGATCAGGTGGCAGCGAGTGCTGGTGAATGTGGGTGAGTATGGGTGAAAGGCCCCAGACGGGAACGGCCGGCCGGCAGGGAGGTTGGACAGGGGACGGTTAAGCTAGGTGGTGGGGAGCAGGACCGGCGCAAGGGCGAGCGATGGAAACGGATACGGAGACAGAGGCAGAGGGAGAAAGAGAGCGTCAGGGAGAAAGGCCAGGCCGGGACTCTATAGATGTCGAAAACAGCGGGCGGAGCTCGCCGGGAGGAGATCATCTTAAGCTTTAGCAGAGCGGTCAAGGAGCTACAAAGGAAGAAAAGGCAAAGAATCTCAAATCTCCAAATTCAACCTTGCAGTTGCGCATGACTGGAACGAGGTCCGGCAAATCGTAAGAGCCGTCCAAACAGATTACTTCAAGGAAAATTCGGCAACAGGAAAGATTCGGAAAGCATTCAGAAAGGTCGGCGACAATGCAAAATCCACTAAGTGGTTCGTTGGCCTCCTCCTAGATGGGAATTATAGGACATTGTGTGGTGGTTTGAACCTGATACTCACTGTGATTTTAAATTTAGTCTGGGTGATGGGACTCTTCTACAATGAGCCGCCATTCAGAAATCCTCGAAAAACCGGCCGAGCTAATCAGTGAACTACCTAACCAGATTGACAGTTACGAAGTATATTCGGAGATATATCCTGGGCGATACAAGCCATGACAGCGAGCCGAAGAACTTTACGTTGATGTTCTTGAAGACTTTATTAAGTGGTATATGCAGGGAACGACACGTCCGAGACCTCACAGTTCGTACACTTTTGAACAAAGTCTTGTTTTTTGGTAGGGCGTTTAGCCGATAGCCTACTTCGGAATGTAAAATATGGGTAATCCATCGAACTCCGCACTCGAAGTATTAAGGACTTAAGAGCGCGTTTTCAAGATGCCACAACCAAGTTTCTGCATTGGAGGATCCGAAGAATGGATAAAGTGACTTTGGGCACGAACAAGACAGTGCTGGAAGCCGATAGGCTAGCACAAGAATCCTAAAGTGGGATAGAGAAACTGCAATTTCAGATGGATGATGCGAAGAAAGGGGCACAAGAGAGCGGACGAGGAATAGTAAGGAAACTAAGCATGTTGGGTTCAGACATTGCACACGGACTGCAGGCAGTCTTGGGTGACAGGACCAAAATGGCGAATTGTGAGTGAGCCCGACAAGACAAGGAAAGAGAACTCACAAATGTAGTACTAAGGGATTTCAAAGGGCAAAAGGAAATAAAGGCGCTGCGTCAAGCAGCTCAGGATAAAGGTACGAGCAGGAGAGGCTCTTTTAGCGTAGGAAATGAGTTTACAATCTCCCCACTAGACAGGCAAATCGATGAGCTCAAAGAAGCATTCAGAAAACGTCTTAACGAGACTTCCTACACCCCAGTATCCCTGGCGAAGACATTGGATCTGGACCTTGATATTGACGGCCATTGCAACGATACAGACAGTGTTCCGAGTATCGGTATGAGTGCGACATCGGACTTCCGGATTCGCTCGAAATGGGTCGCGGACACTGTTGAATTCTACAACTGGCTTCATTCGGACGAATCTGGCATTCTTTGCGTCCTGGGAAGCGGGGAACAAGAACCCATCTCTTCTATTTCATTTCAACAGTGCTACTCTTATCAAAGCTAGTCGACAGCGAAGACGTGCTCCCAGTAATATTTTACGGTGGACCCTACACTGGATGTCAATTTCGAGATTCTGACGAGATGATCGGCCCTTTGATCATGATCAGAGCATTATTGACGCAGCTGCTTGGCTTAGATGAGGTGGACTGGCCCCACGGAGCCGGCGGTTTTCCACATCTCTCACTACATCCCGACGACATATAAAAATTGAGCAATCACGTCTTCGATGTACTTGAAGGTAGTCATGATTATCATTGACCAGCTGCGCAACCATTACAGAGCAATCTTCGTTGTATTAGACGGGCATGACTGGAGATAGGAGCGAGATCGGACATCTTGTTGAGAGCTTGCTGCGCTCAACGAAGTTGGAACAAGCTGGTGTAATGAAGATATTTCTGGCTGCTGCGACGCGTTTTACCATTTCCGAAGCAGACGAGGAGATTATGAACGTTCAGATGCCAGAAGAGATATACGACGAAGGAGAAAGCTTCGAGTCGATAGAGTGTAATTGGCATGATTGTTCATGAAAGGGACCTGTTACCCATCTTTAGTCAAACCTTGATTTCCGGGCACGAGGGGGCTTCTGATCTGATAAATACTGTGATATATATCAGACTATCTGACTATGCGAAATGTGGTAAGTTGAGATAATAGCCTCAAGTGACAAGTAGCAGTACATGACCAGTCTGGGATCAGTGTTTCAAGGATAGATCATCAATGACAAGCCAATAGGCAAACAAGATTGAAGGCATTAGGGAGCGTCAGGGAGCAGACCCTGGTCGTGCTTCCACCTCTCGCCTCGCTAGCGCGCACAGATCGCACAAATCGCACACCAAGCGAAATCGAACCTCAAATCATCAACTCCAACTCTCTGCTTCAACACAATACATTGACGGCCCATCTTGAACCCGTATAAACGCAGCCATGGGGCATTCAGCCGGTCTTCGAGCGGGTACGCGTTATGCGTTCTCGCGTGGCTTCAAGCGAAAGGGTTACATCCCACTCTCGACTTACCTAAGAACATACAAGTAAGTGCGAAAGCTCGCCGCAGAGATGTCGGAGCAGAAGCACGAAACGGAAAACTAATTCAACTCTAGGGTTGGCGATATAGTTGATGTTGTTGCAAACGGCGCTGTGCAGAAAGGGTCAGTACTCCACCTTCGATTTGCTGAACTGGGCTCAGAAAACCAATCGGGGCGGAATACGCCAGCAATGCGATTGCTAACCAACTGCCTGAATCAACAGCATGCCCTACAAGGTCTATCACGGCAAAACTGGCGTCATCTACAACGTGACCAAATCCGCCGTCGGCGTCATCCTCTACAAACAAGTCCGCAATCGCTACATCGAGAAGCGCATCAACGTCCGCGTCGAGCATGTCCGGCATTCGCGCTCTCGTGAGGAGTTCATCAACCGCGTCAAGGAGAATGCAAGAAAGCGGAGAGAGGCAAAAGCGAAGGGAGAGACGGTGTTTTTGAAGAGGCAGCCTGCGAAGCCGAGGGAGGCACACAAGGTATCGGGCGACCAGAAGCCAGAGAGCATTGCGCCTGTCGCGTATGAGACGACAATTTAAGGGGCTAAGGAGGAACTTGAGGCTAGGTGTGATGCGCAGAGTGGCAAGTGGGACGGCGTGGGTCTTGGCGCAATATTCATGTCTTTGCTGTAAAGGAAACTTCATGTCGATACAAGACAAACACAGATTCCATTCAATACTTTGCATCCTATCTTGGTGTATTTCGTCGTTGCATCTAACGTTGAAGTTGTTCGTGGTCCAGTCTCTTCGTATTTGATGTCATATTCAAGCCTACCATTGCGGTACCCAGATCTTCCACAAGCGGCACAGACGCATCATCTCTTATACAAAACTTGTATGGGCCCGGTTGAACGACGGAAAAATCATGCAGGAACTGGAAAACACTCCACCCACTGCTAAGCTTGCGACATTTGTTCAACGCAATCCAAGCTGCTCGCTTCCCAAATAACGAGCAGCAGCGTTTTCACTTTCTGATTCAGTGGCTTAGCCCGGATAGTCATCGAGGTAACGATCTCTTGGCCTGGAAGTGCATCGCGGATCTCTCGGCAGGCTCTGTGAGGAATTTGATCGGTCTACAGAGTCGCTTTAGGTAGCCCATGCCCCAGCTTTGAAAGCAAAGTGGGATATGGCGGAAGGAGCGATGTGACTTCAGATTAAATGAAGGTAAGTCAAAACCATGTATAGTGCCTTACCAAGAGGTTATACTTGACTTGGGATTTCCTTCGACATGGCTTCAATCTGGGCAGCTAAGGAGGCTTTCAATCCCATCCTCGCAGCATCGCTTGTAGATAGCACAAGCAGGCATCGTGCGAAGTTGGCTCTACTATCAGGATCATTAGGTCTTAAGTATGAGACGAACAGCAAGAATGACTCAACCTAACCCGATTGGGCGAGGGGATACCAACATTTCACGCCAAAGAACTTTCACTAGCGTAGAAGTCTGAAGTCAGGTAACTTCTGCATTCCCATCTCTGAATCGAAGTCAATCAACAAGGAGGACAGGTAGACGGATGGCTGGCTGACTAGGTTCGAACGGACAGTTCACAGGAAATCGCATCACCAATGGTCCCAAAAGAGCAAAGTATCCGGACTCGTACTATTTCAGGATCAAATCTCCTGTAGTATTAGGTAGGCCTCTGATGCAGCTCAGCCACTTCTGGCTTGAGTTTTTCCGTTCTTCGCAATCTAACCCGTATCCATCGGAACGTGGTTGTCAGGCTTGCGACGACTCATCAGGCACCTATGAATACATTATGTTAAGGCGTGAGATCAGACCAAAGAACATGTACGAAGTAGATGTAAGAACTAAGGTCTCTGAGGACCGTGAAGGGTGAATAAATACAGCCTGCGCTATTGCCAAACGCGGTAATACCAACTAATAGACCTCTCTTCTAATACTTTCCTAAAAGGACAGTGGTTAAGAGATATATATATATTATATACTAATACTTTATATCTTCTTTTCCTTTTATGAAAATCTATTTATACTCTCTTGAATTAATAAACGTAGGTTTAATAAAATAAAAAATAAGAACAGATAAGTTTAAAATAAGTATAATAAGTTCAGTAAAAGGTTTAAAAATAAGTTCGGAATAAGTATAATAAGTTTAGCGAAAGGTTTAAAGATAATATTATTAAACTGGATGGCTTAAGATTTTTATTATAAGGTTCTAAAATTATAAAAACGGTAGTGTTTAATACAGATATCAGTGAGGTTATCTGACGAAATAATATATTAAATAAAAATAATATTATTTTATATAAGTTCACGGATATAATAGTAATAAATTATAATATACCTAAATTTAACACTGATTTATTATTTATAAATGAGGTTTATAATATTTTAGTTATCTGTAATAAGTTCATAAACAGTGTTAAATTTTATTTTATTAAAAACATTTTTAATCTAAATAAAATAATTTATAATATATAAATAAGATATATATTTAGTTTTATATGTTAATTTAGTAACATATAATTATTTTTTTAATAACTAACAGATTATACCGCTGTTAATTTAAAAAATATAACTATTAGTAAAATAAAAAATATCTAGGTTTAAACCTTATAAAATATCTGTGAAAATATAAATTTTTATTTTTTTTTATTTAAGATTTAAGGTGACGGAAGATTATAATATATTTTATTATATTTTTAATATAATAAAAAACTTATTTTATAAACTTAACATAATTATCTTTAGGATTAAAATTAAATATTTTAAGTATTTTACATAAAAATATAAGATTAATATAAATATCAGTAATAAGATAATTA
>JAGFVP010000328.1:0-30304 GCA_021031095.1 Bathelium albidoporum | reverse complement strand
ATATAATATTATTTAATATTCAGTCTGTAAAAAAATTAAATAAAATAAGATAAAATAAAAAATTAAAATTAATAAAATTAATACTAAGATTATCCTCTTTCAGTTTAAGTAAGTAAGGTGTTAAAAATATACTCTTTTAGTAAAATTAAAAAGATTACCGGAAATCTTCTTTTTTAAAATAACCAGTAATTAAACTTAATTAATTATTTATGTTTTTTCATAATTTATGTGTACTCTTAATAAAAAGGTTTTTTATACACGGCGGTAAAAAAAACAGTAATATTTTTTAATTATTAATATCTTTTTAAAACAGATGGATTAAGAATATTTTTTCACAGAAAATAATTTTATAACAGACTGTGGTATAATTACAGTTTTAAATAAATCTTTTTTATTAACCCGGGTTTATAACTTATTAAAATAAGTTATAAGTATTATAAGATTATCAGAGGACGTAAAAAAAGAAGTAAAATCACCTGAAATTACGTGTGATATATTCCTGTAAAAGAAACTACTAACTGTGTTACTTACTGATATATTAGCTAATAAGTTAATAAATACTGTTCAGTTATTTATTAGGAGAAAGGGATGAGTTTGTTTCCGCAGTGCTTCACACACTAATCCTGTTATAAATAACCACCCAACTTACGTTATCCTACTGAACTGTATATTCTCAACAATTTCTTTAATATTAATAAATTAAATTCAGTTAGTTTAAATATAATTTTTATTATTTATTTATATAATCTGATTAATTAGTTATAAGTTTTTTTTTTTATATAATTAATAAGAGTATTAATTATAACTCCGTGGTTATTAAAATAATATCTTTAAAAATTTATTATTATAATTATATTAAATACGCACAAATTATAATAAAAGATTTTTTTATTATCTTATTTTTCCGGTTTATTATTATACAGAACATAAGTGTATTTATGTACTAAAAAGTGAGTTTTAGATTTTAAACTTTTTTTAGATGAAATAAAAGGTTTTAAATAAGATAATTCAGAATTTTCTACTATTTCATACGAAAAAAAATGGTTATATGAGTATTAAATAGTAGCGAGGTTGATCAGTTTGATCACTTTGATCGGTCAAACTTTGATCCGATCGATCCGATCACTGATCGCGATCTGATCGATAAGATTTTGATCGTTGGAAGCCCTGAGCGGGATGGCCGAGATTAAAACACCGCACCGGTTAAAGGAACTGGTTGAGACGGATGCATGGCGACCATGACAGCTTCCGCTTTTGAGGTCGGAAGAGGGAAGAGCATGCCAGATGCAATTACCATTCTGCGCATCCCGACTATTGAGATTGTGTATCCTATGGTGGCGGGGGAGTATTTGCGTTTATAAGGAATGGGACCAGCGACTAGCAAGGAGTCGGATCCATATCCGTAATAGTCGTTGTGTTGATTCTCTAAGAGTGGGAGCGAGGTGGCGAGCAGACCGTCAAAACTGGAGGAGGCGCAGCAGCGCCCAAATTCAATGTATATTAAATCAGCTTTTGACAATTCTTATCTAACGTCGTTGCCAAACTGGAAACAGATATTTATATTCTTTCTTTCTTTTGCAAAATCTGTCAATGTCTTTAATTTTTCAATTGACTCTATTAATCCTTGATAGTGTACAGAATCACATAGTATATAGTAACATATTTTACATAAAATCAGGAGGCGTAGTAGCAGTAAACGTGTAGGGATGAAGGGCGTGTAAGACTAGCAAACGCCTAGAGATAAAGGGCGCGTAGAGATAGAGAGCACGTGGGAAAGAAATGCGCATAGAGACCAAATGAACAATCGATTAAGAGAGCGATCATTCTCTAATTCGGCCCTTCCAAGATTGCTAGTATCGAACGCAATATGACAAGCGTTCTCGAATTATCCGTTGTTCGGACTCATACTAATATTGCATATTCCGGTGAATAAACTCAAGAATTGTTCCTCGAATTTTGGAGGATTCTTCATCGCCATATCGGAGTATTTAGATTTGGTGGAAACTAGCTAGGAAGAAGAAGAAGACTCAGGTGCCAGGTTACGCCAGACTGATTTCTCCAAACAAAAGAGATTCATCAAACGGCCGTTAACTTCAGAATGAAGGTTATTTTTGTAAGGCAAGGTTTGGGAAGACCACAGAACTAGTATCCCAATGACATTGGCGTCACATATACCATCAACGAGAGGCTCAAGTGCTGTCACATTGTGCCGGGATATCCTTGAACTTCAAGGTGGTTCCCTCTGCCCCAACAATTGTGTCCAAGAGGCCTGATTTCTTCACCAGGTAAGTGATCGCACAGCTCTTTCCCTTGTCCTTCGAAGCATTTGTACCAAAGAAATGGCTGTCGATCCGGAACGACTTGTCCTTGGATGTTGCAGCATTGTAGACGTTCTTAAACACCTGCTTGTTACCAGTCCAGGTGTATTCCTTCAGCCCATAGACGACACTAATGACACGGATAGAAGAGTCCTCGAACCCCGAATGCAGTGGGATTATGTCACTGTCGTACGTCTGGAGATGCTTAAGGAGCTCTGCCGCAGTCTCATCGTTGGCCTTTCGAGTTCTCTCTACCAGGCTCATGGCCAAGGCAAGCTCCTGCTTGGCCTTCTTGCCTTGTTCGACAATCTTCTTTTCTAGCCCAGTGCTATACGCCTTGGCTTCCGCTAATTGATGTTGCACCGCCTTGAAATTTGCGTTGGCTTCATCGCATTTCTTACGCTGATTTTCAAGATCCTGTTCCAGCTTTGCGATGTGTGCTTTGGCTTCCGTCGATTGGTGCTGCGCCACCTCAACAGTGTCATTGACTTCCTTCAGTTTCTGTTCCAAACCCTGAATCTCCTTCTCGGCTTCCGCCAACTGGGCATTCGCCTTCACAAGCGCGTCCTCGAACTGCTTCTTCTCTCCCGCGTGAAAGGCCTTATCTTGCATCCAGCTGTGCTGAATGTCCTTGATTGTATTATTATCTTTCTCGGCTTGTTCCTTCGCCTTCCCAAGCGTGTCCTCCAACTGCTTCTTCTCTTTCGCGTGGAGATCTTTGTCCTGCTGCATTTGTTCCCGGAGACTCTGCACGAGCTTCTCAAGCTCATGGGTGTGGTTTCGTGCTAGCAGATCCTTGAGGCGCTGCACCTCATTATTATGTCTCCGCTTTTCCTCTGCATGGGCCTCCCTCTCTTGCGCAAGTCGGCTGTTCAAGTCCTTGAGCCTGGCGCGGTTATCCTGGTAGACGGGTGAGTATCAGTATCCCAGAAACTTCAGGAACGGAAGAAGCTTGTTATGATTGGCAAGTGCAGGGTCTTCTCCAAAGAGTAAAGAAAGGTGCGTGGAAACTGAAGGCGCTGCGAAACCTCGACGAGTGTGCGACGTGATAGACCTTGAACTTACCTCTTCAGCCTGAATCGTCAAGAATGCAATGCGGTTAACAAAGGCGTCGGTCCAAGCGATAACTTCCGAGAGATTTTTGGGGAAATAGACCAAATCACGACCCTGGTGTTGGATGCTGCGCTCTGCAGGGAAATGGTCCCACTCGTGCGCAGTGTCAACCTTAGCTTCTATTCCGGATATTGTCGGTGACAGTGTGTCGCTCTGTGACTCGGATATTTCGTTCACGGTCGTTATAGGCGACTTCTTGGCAATCCATGAGTTGTCCAGCTCGCGCGGCAAATCACTACAAGAGCAGAGAGAAGACATAATTAGAGGAGAGCTGCTTGGGACGACGACGCGTCGGTATCAGAGTAGACTTACATAATGAGGGAGTCCATGACAGGAAACTGGCGTTATGCTTGGTATGCCTGAGCAGGAGAGAGTAAATGTACTCTGTAGCTTAGCAGAAGACTGCTCCTCTATGCTTTCAACAAGATGGAAATAAGATTTGGCAAGAGAACTGCGGAAAATCCTGACATTCTGCAGTAGATCTCACGTATATATATATATCCATTTCACCATCCTTCTCAGCCGTAGCACTTCTTGAAAGTCTCGCCATGAAGGATCGAGATGCCGATTTCCTCCTCGTGGCAGTTCCTAAGCCTGGTGTCTGCATATGCATTCAGGCTCGCTGGGTTCTAGTCCCCCAGCATGACTGGCTAAGGAGGTATATCCTCACAAGATGACCACAGAAAAATGGTTTGACTCTGCAGCCGTGCACGCGCATAGTGATTGTTCAGCCAGCCATTGCAAGGCTCGACTAGAGAACGCAGTGACAAGAAGATAGTCTTTAGACTATGTGTGGAGCGCCACATGTCCAGGTAGCCACTCAGGTAGCAGACCCCCGCAGTTTCAGCCAGATATACTTGCATCGACAGTCAGCTAGCCTCAGGTCCGTCTTACCCGCATCTTGGAAAGCAGGCGTTTTACTTGCTCCGCTCGAAAGACACGGTAGATTAATCTAGACCCCGGATAGGGGAGGTTTAAACGAAAGGAGGCAGTTTTGATATAGCTGTGTACGCTGTCTGCTAGTGTCTGGACCAACGCCACAACTGCCAGCGTCGGCTTCTTGAGTGCAAACACGAGAGTTGTGAAACGTTTGTCTCCTCAGATAAGCAACGGATCTCACGGCATTGGGTTGTTCCATGGGATGGCGAGATCTGCGCGAGTGAGCCCCGCTGTTGAGATAAATCGAAAAGCTACCTTAGTTTGGTGGGGAATCTCCACCCGTTCTATATCAGAGTATAAGTGAGATTACATAAGTATCAGTTGGGTACCATATAGGAATCTGCCTACCTACCTACAGCTATGTAAATGAGGTGAAAGCCTCAATGGGATGTGATGGGAATGTCGGCACGGAACCCGCCCGTAATACGCTCTACATGGAAGATTAGTGTCCGAAATTGACATAACAGATGAACAGCACCGTATGCCTCCACCGCCTGCTTTTATCTCGATAAAATTTGATAAATTAGCTTTCGACTGTTTACTCTTATGCCTTGAGACGTTATAGCTACTGAAATTTCAAATGTGCATCAGACAAAAGCAGGTTATGGAGGCAGAAGGCAGTATTCACGTAGTTAGAGCCTGACCACCGCTAGACTAGGGGTCCTTAAGCCTAAACTCAGCAAAGACACCACGTGATATCAGGATTAAGCTGTCCTGTGTCAAGCTTAGCACCACACAGTTTTCAGTTTAGCCCTGTAAGAATATACACATTGATTTTGGATAATCGTATGAGATGTCGTCAAGATCAGCCAATTACATGTCTGGCGCTAAATCAGATCTCCAGCCCAGTGGTGGGCGGATTACACCAAATTATTCGGTACCCAATACAGGTAGTCTTGTGGTTGTGTAGTTCCTTACCCAATAGCTTTACTTTGAAGACATTGACTCGATAGCAGCTAGTCAGTTACGCCAAAGGCGAGGCTGTAACGGCTTCTGTGTCTTAGATATTTCATGCGCGAGTTAGGATCAAATCATAAGCGGTAACTTCAGACACTCATGAAAAATGAGTGCTATCGAGTGTTTATCATAGCTTAGAGAATATTGACATCGGGAACAACACAAAATAATTTTCCTTGTAGAAAGTATCTTGGTAGAACCTGGTCAGTGGAGGGAGCGTCAGCGAATCGGGGTATCCCGAAAGAACGTTATTTGCCGGACCCAACGTCAAGTCATGCAGTTGTTGAACACGATCCATGGCGTGAGGAAAACAATTGCTTCGCATTCTTGTTGACAACGCGCCTTGTGAAAATTCAATGGGTTGGAAAGAAGAGAAATCAGATGCTGCTCCTGGTAGAGCACCAATATAACTTTTCTAGGCTGCATCTCAATACCCAGCTGTTACAAACCGTGAAAATGGCATTCTGATGTTGGCCCTTTCCCTGGAGATACAGCATAATGGGTTGCCTTGCTCAGAGGTCCAATAACCTTACTGGGGAGCAGAACGTTTCCTGCCTCATTCCGAACAGCTCAATCTATCCCAGAAAAAATAGACCCAAGGTGTTGTGCTGTTGCAGGAGAAATGCATATCATTGTCGTAAACCTCACCTGTGAGGGCACAAGCGAAGATCTGTCTCTGTATTCACCTGGTGTTGTGACCAGGTGAAGTAGTGATGTAGGCTGCTCCTGCCGTAACACCACCAAACCAAACCTTTTCTCAACCTTCTGCTAAAATGATTAGGTTCTTGTGCACGTGAATGTGAACTGGCAGTGTAAAGACAGATTGAAAATTCCGATATCTACTTGAGCTCGCTCTCCTCTAATGCCATTTCGATTAATAAAGACACGAAAGCTAATGTGGGCAAAGAAAAGATTGAAAGCAAAGCAGCGCAAAGCAAGCAAAGCAAGACCGCTCGAGAACGAGGGAAAAGCGAAATGTCAAACTAATCACAGCCGTTATTCTCCGTTGCATGCTAATTTTTTGAGAAAAGGATGTCGCCATCGTCATGCCATGTCCGTAAGAGCGCTCAGAAGATCGTGAAGCATAGTCTCCATTTCCATTTGATTTTTTGGTGAGGGAAGGGTTCCTCGTATTCTGGTCCTTTTATTTCATTCTTCTCCGTCTGCAAAGCATGAGGAAGCCTACGTGCAAGGAACGAGCCAGCGGGACCAGAGACAATAGGTGGTGAAGTCGTAGGCCTCGCATATTAAGGAACGCGGTAACCCGAGCGGGCAAAGGCGCCGAAATCCGTCAAATCGTACAAGACAGCAATCAGCACAGGATTTTTTCGGTATTCCCATATCCTCCTCTCATCTCAATCTTCACGCTCAGCCATGTAATAAGTCATCACGCAGCCGCTTCTGAAACGAAAAAAGATACGTCCACGAAGGGAAAGATTTTTGGGGGAATAAGCAAAGGGTGGTAGTGACTGAGAAAAGCAGATTCCGTCTTCGTGCTTGGGCATTCGATGGACGAGTGGGGGTCCTGCTGTAAAGTAGATGGAACATGAACATAAAACCCCAGGCAATGCAGAGTCATATTTTACAAGAGGTCCACTCTTTCTGTTTGTCATCATCCTGCACGCCATCACTGCTGCAGCAGGCCTTGGCTCACACTTGGGTCGGCAACGCCATCGCTCAGAGCAAAGAGCAGCTGGGTGAGGCATCGCTTGGTAGCAGCATCATCGCGAAGCACAGATTGAAAGGTGCCGTCGCGGAGCGGTTCAGGTAAGCACTGGCGCAGTGCCTCGCGAGCACGGACATTATCACTGAGCCTGTGGGCAGTCGAGGTTAGTATGGGACTTTGAGTCAGAGCAGAGACAGCGGAGTGTTGAAACATACCGCAAAAAGCAGCGCACCACGTGCTTCAGCAGGCGCACCGTCTGCTGTTCCACAAGCTGACTAACCATGTTGCTCAAGACGGTGCCGACGGCGTAGAAGCGCTCGTAGGTCTGGCAGATGTAGCTGAGCCCCACGTCGTCGAGGAGGATCTTCTGCACGATGAAGATCGCAACCGTCTTACTGAGCTCGGACCCGGTCTCCATGATGCGCAGGCATAGAGGAATAATCTCCGTCGTGAGCAGGAAGTTGATGACCTCCGAGGAGTCATTCTTGACGAGCGCGCCGATCACGCCGAGGGAGGTGAGGCGGAGGTACTCGAAAGGACGAGATTTAGAGGTTGTGTTGAGGAAAGGATAGAGGAAGAGTGGGATGTGCGCTTGATGCAGATTGTCAGTCGTACTATCCAATTCTGTGTAGACAGTGGACAAGAGGACAACTGACCCTGCAGAAACAGTGCTCGCGTGTCTGTATGCGAAGCAACACACTGTAGCAACGCCAATGCATTGCAGACGCGGTTCGACGCCGCCGCCGTAAGCTGCGACGGATTGAGCAGCGGGTACACCGAGATGATCTCCTGTAGCAATGAAGTCATAACGCCTGAGACAGAAATCGCACTCAAGTCAGCCCATGCCCATGCCCATCCTTTCACCTCACGCAAGTTCATATCTCCCCAGTCGAGAGAAGACCTACCAAACGAATGCCACAGCACCAGCGCCAACTCCGGCACCTGCTCCCTCTTCTTACTCAGCTCCAGCAGCGCCGCCTCGCGCGTCCCTGCATTCATCAATTGCCCGATATGCTCCAACACCCGCTTATTATCATCATTCATAATGCCCTCCTGCTGCGCCCCGCCTCCATTTGCCGGGCTCGGCGCATGCTGCTCGCTCCCACCACCGCCGCCGCCTCCTCCTCCTCCTCCTCCTCCACCACCACCCCCTGCACCGCTGCCACCCGCCCCATTGAGCGCGTTCGCCGCGCCCAGCCGCCCGCCGTAAGAAGAATGCTGCGACTGCTGGTGCTGCGCGTGCTGTTGTGCATGCGGATGCTGCTGCTGCTGGACCGCAGCTTGGGCGCGGGCGTGCTCCTGCGCGACGTGGTGGTGCGGGCCCGGGTGCCAGTCGGAATGCTGCTGCTGCGGGTACTGCTGCTGGTGGGAATAGACGTGCTGGGAGGACAGCATAGCGGTGTGAGCTACATGTGCCGCCGCCAGGTCGTTGGCGGCGGGAGATGGGACGGGGGAGGAGGCCGACGGGGGGAGGGAGTCAGTCGGGGGGATTGACACCGAGCGGACGTTTTGGTGGTGGTGGTCGGACGATGCTGCCGCTGCTGGGGATGAGGGTGCTAGTGATGTTGGTTCGTGGAGTGACGGGAGTGAGAAGAGGAAATTGAGGGCGGCGTTGCGGAGGTGGTCGTCGTGGTTGCGGTCGAGTGGTGAAAGGGGCGAGACAGAGGCAGTCGCGGCGGCGGGAGTCGTGGTGGCATCGAGGGGAGGATGCGCGAGCTCGAGCACGGTCCAAGTGGAGACGTACCGTCCCTGCGCCCGGCCGTGCTGCTCGCTGAGCGCGTCAGCATCGGGCGCCATCGATGCTGCCTCGAGGCCGGAACCGGCCAGAAGTATATAGAGATTGGAGCAAAGTAGCTGGCTTGTCTTCTGGATGGCAGAGTAGGAGATGTGAGTGCAATGGTAGCAGACTGGGTTGGACCTGCTGCGTTGAAGGCCGTCCGTGCACGAGGAGGCAGAGCTCACGTATTGAAGCCACGGAATAAAGCAGAAGACGAAGTTTGAGAGATCCGATGCGAGAGATATATGGTGTGCTAAGACAATTTGCTAATCTGGGTGTGGTGGGATGACCGTATCTCGATTTAAGTCCTCAATCCATTCACCCATCTCGTCGTAAGGTAACTGGGCCACGATAACCTCAGTGGGAAGGCAGAACCGGAATTACAATTCACTACGCTGTCACAACACGCACGACATGTGATCATGGTCTGTCGTCAAAGGAAACCCTTCCCGGCCAGAGACAGTAAAACCCCAGCGCCCTCCAGCATCGCGTGCCAAAGAATCCATCACCAGTCTACCTTCTAGAGGCATTTTCCATCCGCAACCGCTCCAAACGTCGTCCTCTTCCCCAACGAGAAGTTTATGATTTTTGCCCTGAAAACCCACGTAACCATCATAGTCTCAGCTCCCCTAAAATCGTCTGCGCCATGTTCTTGTACTGCCACGTTCCGCCATCTACCTTCTTGAACTGAATCCCGTGCAGGCTCAGCAACGGCACCTTAACCACCAGAATCTCGAATTTCAGCGCCATATTCGAGCCCGTGTCGTCCCGGACATGCGTCGACGTCTCACCTGGCGCCCGTGCTCTGGCTGGCCGCACGGGATGGATCTGCGCCTCCTGCGCCTCGCTTCCGTCCGATTCGTCCGAGCCAGGGTAGCTGGGATCGGGCGTCGCTTTCGCGCGGGTCGCGGAGCGCGGTGTTTGCGGCGTGGCGTGTTGGGCACGGAATTCGTCGCGTTCGCGCTCGCCGCCCATGAAGCCGCCAAAGCTGATTTTGCGTCGGTGTGGGGTGCCGCTACTTGCGGCGGAGGCGCCTGCCGCCGGGCTGTTAGGCATGCTCTCTCCGACCGCTCGTTTTTCGCTGCCCAAGTCGATGCTGGGCGAATGTTTGCAGCTGAAGCCGCCCTTGATCTCGTGGTATTGAACGCCGAGCTGCCTCAAGACGCGGATGATGTCGGCACGAATGAATGGCAGTGGTCGATTGCTGGTGGTGGACACGCTGAACAGGCCTTTGAGGTAGACGGGCTTCATGCTTTCCGGACTGGTGCTTTCTTTGTGCCCAGGTTCTTCGTCCTCAGCGGCCGCCTCCTCATCCGTTGCTTCAAGCACATTTGAGTGCATCGCTTGCTCACGCTGAGCCCTGCGAGCCTGGATGCCTTCACGCCGTGCATGTCCGAGAGATTTGGCTCGTGATGTTGGTGCGCGACTGCGATTGGCGCCTTGATCATCAGAGGCTGCATCTCCTGGTCGGCTCGTCCCAACCGCTGTACTAGAATTGTCCGAGCCACTCGTAGGAGGCGGCTCTCGCTCATGCTGGGGAGAAGAGGCTTCAGATGCCACGCGTCGTGACAGGCGCCTGCGCATGTCGCCGGAGTTAACGCTCGTCGATCTCGCCAATCCTTTCAGCTTTCCACTCCGAGAATCTGGGGGTGACAAGAGACTTGATTGATCCACTTGGCTACCTCCCCCGACTCGTGCCAATGAAGGCGGTGGGTGTTCTCTGTCCTTTGGCCTTCGCATGCTGAAGCTCTTCCGAGGTGGTGGGCCAGTAGCCTCGTTGGGGCTTGACACCGCGAGTGATGGCGGTGGAGCATTTAGTGGCCGGTTTCGATCTGGGTCTTTGGATCTACGGGTACTCAAACGTCGTAGCAAACCAACTGCAGCGTTCTCACGCTTTGCCGGCGGCTGCTCATTTGGTGGCGTAACGATAGCGGGCGAAGGGGGTGCACCAGGCGAGGTAACTTTCAATTTCTCCATGTCTCCCGTCACTTCATCCTCTCCATGCGTTCGTGCCCGAGGCCTCGAACGACCACCCGTCGGAGCCTCTCCTTTCATTTCGTATGTGTTGGCGTTTGTGTATGCCGACTCTGGTGCGGCTAGATCTGGCATTTGAAGCGGTTGCTGGCCAGGCGAGATGGGCAATTGCAGTGCCCCAGGATTGGCTTCCTGCAATTCGCGTTCTTGCTTTTCACGGACCAAGTAGTAGACAGATATTAGGGGACTAAAGGCATTGACAGGATCGTACCCGAGCTGTAAACCTTCGGAAGATGGGTTTGTGAGTGTGTCTCGCGAAATCGAGTTGCGTCGTTTATAGAAGTCGAATACGCTCTTTTTACGATCACCGTCTGCGGGTTCCTCTCGTTTCTTTCGATCAAGGGCTTGCACGGCTGACTGATACTCCTCCGACTCCAAGGTTTTGGTAAGCTCTCTTGTAATGTACTCTGCCGAGCCAAAGTCAAAGCCCGTCATCTTCTCAATTACGCGTGTGTCAAGTGGAAGCTGTAAAGGGAGCCTGGGTGGCAGAAAGTTGTCGGGAGGACCCCCATAGCCTTTAGTGAGCCACGGATGGTTCATGATTTCAGCCAAGCTTGCGCGCTTGGATGGATCCGTGACAAGCATTCGGCCGATTAGGCTCTTGCACTCTGCAAAAGTTATGAGCGTGGCACGAGGGGTCAAGCTTCAGATCAAGTAGCTTACCTGCTGACAGCCAGGCTGGATAGTCGACGATACCTTTTTTGATCTTGCTGTGCAATTGTGGCATACTCTGGTCGTCGAACGGCACTTTCCCACAGACGAGTACGTACAGTACAATACCAAAGCTCCATAAGTCAACTTCCGGACCAACGTACTGCTTTGCCTGTAAGAGCTCGGGAGCCGCAAAATAGAGGCTGCCACAGAATGTCTTTAAATGACTGCGAGGAGCAAAGAGATTGCTTAAGCCAAAGTCGATAATCTTGATATCTCCAGTCTTGCTGATGAGAATGTTTTCAATCTTCAAGTCTCGGTGGACAATGCTGTTCCGGTGACAGTAGTCCAAAGCACTGGCTATTTGTCGCCCAAATTTTCGTGCCTGCTTTTCTTTTAATCTGCCATGCGAGATGATATAGTCCAGCATCTGACCTCCGTTGACATATTCGAATAACATATACCAGTGATAATTCGTGCGGACGACATCACGCATTCCACAAACATAGGGGTGATTCACCAGCGTGACAATGGCTGCTTCCCTCGCTGTGCGAATCTCTTTTGAATGGTCTGCGCGTTCCCTGTCTACCGTGGAGCGATGCTCATCCGTCGATTGTCGGGGAACGATCTTGACCGCCACCTATTATGAAGGTCAGGCAAGACACAAACAGTATGCTGGACGAAAGTAATTTACCTGTTCGCCAGTATCTTGATTACGCGCCAACTTCACTTTCCCCATGCTGCCAGCTCCTACCGTCTTTCCTAATGTCCATTGACCTGTTTGAGCATTGATTGAGGTCCTGCGTTTTTGCTGGGAGCCGCTGCTTCCCGGCGGTGGTCTGCCACTACCACTTTCAGCTCCTGCCCCATCGCCTGCTGCTGTCGATCCCTGGGCATCTGAGCCATATCGCTGATGTCGTGTCGCTGACGAGGTTCGTTGACGCGAACTCGCTCTCATCGAGTCGGTCCTTGGTGGGGGATGGCCTGCGTTGCCTCTGTCTCGCGACATGCTCCGACGGGAGGCCGCTGGCGGATGCGCGACATTGCTCTGTTCGTAGTCTCTTCTGGCAACATTACCAAGGTTGGTTGCCTGCTGAGAAGAGTGTGTACGAGTGTGGCCCTGTGACTGGGATTGTGCTCGTTGTGGCGAAGCAGGGGGAGGTGCGGTATTTCGGTGGCTCGCGGACTGTGTTCGATGTGGCTTTTCTGGTGTACTATGCAACGGTTGTGGCCGTCGCGAGCTTGATGCACTTCGAGCGACCGATGGTGAGGCAGCCGCAGACATGTTGAGGACGTCCAACGCTGATAATGTAAAATGGCAAATCGTGCTGAGAAGTGGTGCTCAAGTCGTCAAAGCGGAACGAAAAGGCCGTGAGAAGGTCGTCCTGGAAAGGGGAGCAATGGCACGATGAGGCCGCCTCGTTGCACACGAGTACAGCGATTGCGCGGGCCTGACAGGCGTCCGCGATCGTGATCACAAACAGTGGGCGGCGAGGAAGATGTGGTTGCAGTACGTGCACGTGAATGCCTGGTTTTCGCGTCGAAGCAGCCCCGTGTTGGCAACAGGAGGCTGGGAGCTTGCTCGACTTGCACGAGGCCCTCTCCCAGCCTGGGATAGGTCTGATGGTGACTTATTCGCTCGTCTCACGTGGATTTGGGACCGAGCCGGAGCGTCAAGCAGAACTGGATTAGCTCCTCAAGTGCTGGGTCGGCCTGTGGTGGTGGCGCGTCCGTGGAGTTGCAGGTTGTAGAGCGGGCTGGAGCGTCAGGGGCATTCTTGCCCGGCCGGGATCGCGCTCATCAGAGACAAAAGGCGCGGGTGTGTTGGCTGCCCCTTCGCAGCCCAATCTTCGCCTTGCCCACTTGAATTAGCCCTCGTTCGGCCAGGTGCAGCACACGCAAGAGCGCCTCTAGCAGAGCGACGGATTAGCGGATGACAGTCGAGCTCGGAACCAGGGTCCAGGCGTGACAAGGGAGTGTCAGCTGCTTGACGTCGTTGCTAATCTTTTGCTTTGTGCTGTCTCCGTCTCTCGCCCTGTGGCTTACCGAGCCATGGCGCACAAGAGGAATCGCGCCGACTTTGAAGCCGAACGGCAGGACACGCCTTATGTCTTCTACGGCACTGCGCTTCCTCCTCTGGATGGGGACGCCCGTGACGATGGCTCCTACGTCCCTGTGTGGCAGCAAGAAGTAAGAGATGAACGAGGTCGCAAACGCCTCCATGGTGCCTTCACGGGGGGCTTCAGTGCTGGGTAAGATACGAGCTTGACTGCGGTTCTGCGTATCTTCATATCAACCGACTACCTGATGTCTTTAGATACTTCAATACCGTTGGGTCCAAAGAAGGATGGACTCCGTCAACCTTCGTGTCCTCGCGGACCAACAGGCACAAGGATGTCCCAAAACAGCCTCAACAGCGTGCAGAGGATTATATGGACGATGAGGACCTCGCAGACGCCGCGGAAGCACAGAAATTGCAGACCAAAAACACATTTGCAGGGCTGGGATCTACAGAGGACGATGGCCTACGAAGGGGAATGCTGGTTGACCTCCTGAGGCCTACTGATGAGACTATGGGCGTCAAGCTATTACAGCGAATGGGATGGCGACCCGGTCAAGGAGTCGGGCCCAAAGTACGTCGCAAAACTAGGTCCGATGATGCAGCTGGTGCCGAAGATGGAAAAGAAGACGTGCATTTGTTTGCGCCTGATGATAGTCCAATGGTATCTTTCGTTAGAAAGACCGACCACAAAGGTCTCGGCTACGAAGGCGAGGCCAAGCTTACGTCATTGAACCAAGGTGACGATGTCAAGGGCAATGAAGACGATTCCGAGCTCCTGGCAGCAAGCCGCAAGAAGCACGATGCCAAGAAGGATGGCAGTCGCCGAACAGGCTTCGGAATGGGTGTCTTGAATGATACTGGTTCTGATGAAGAGGATCCTTACGAAATAGGCCCTAAGCTATCATTCAACCGAACAATTGGAGGCGACAAAAAGAAAAACAAGAAATCGTTGAATAACAAGTCCAATGCAAAGAATTTTTCAAATCCATTGGTTCGAACCAAGCCAGTCTTCATATCCAAAAACAAAGCTTCGGCTAGGGGCTTTCGCAAATGCAATGATGGTCGCTTACCACTTAATGGTTTCCTCCTGTCCACTCACGCCTCCCCCACGGAATCCGCCAAATATCCCCCTCCTCAAATACCGGTTGACTGGAAATCATCCAAAGAGCCATCCGGACAACCCCCAAATACAACCACAGCCATACCGTACCAATCCCCCGCCGACGCTGCCCGCACCTCCGCTCTTGACCCCAAATCCCGCGCCGCCCTCCTCGGCGAGTCCCAATTGCCCGGCAAATCCGTCTTCGACTACCTCTCCCCCGCGGCGCGCGCCCGTCTCGTCTCAGCCTCCGGTCGTCAAGACCTGCCCACTGCCCGTAACGAGCCCCCACCTCCTGGCTTCCCCACCACCACCAGTGCCAGCACGAATGCAGTAGACGACGACGACGATGACGCCGCGATCCCGCACCTCGAGCGTGACACTGCGCTCGCCGCCCTCGGCCGCGGCGCCGGCGGCTGGATGCCGTACTTGGACGACCCCGCTAAGCGCGCGCGCTACCGCGCTTTCCTCGAGTACGCGAGCGGACTGGCTGAGGACGGCGCAAAAGGACGGCCGCTGTGGGAGGCAGCACGGGGTGCGGGGCTAGGCAGAGAGGAGTGGCGACGGGAGCTGGCGGAGTTTGCACATGCGGCGCGCGTGTTTCGCCCGATGCGGGGGCTGATGGCGAGCCGGTTTGCGTCGGCGAGTGCCGGGGCCGGACCGCAGGCGGGAGGGGATAGAGCGGAAGGGGAAAGGGAAAGAGCTGAGGATGAGGGGTTGGTGAGGGTGGGGGGGAAGCCGAAGGATGCGGCGGAGGAGGCGGCGCGGATGGGCATGTTTGGGCCGATGACAAGGACCGAGGTTACGTTTTATCCGACGCGGCTGGTGTGTAAGCGCTTTGGCGTGAAGCCGCCTGCGCATGTCCTGGGTGAGCCGGGCGTGGTGCCGGGAGATGATGAAAAGGCGAGGGAGAAGAGTAAGTTGGATGTGGTGGGGAAGAAGGTGATGGATGAGATGATGATGGAGGCAGCGGCGATGAATCCGGACAGGTTACGTGGGATGAAGGGTGGTGAAGGCGAAGCTCAAGGGGAAGTGAAGGTACTGGAGAGGGCAGTGGTGGATGTAGAAAGGAATGAGGCTTTGGAGGCTGAGAAGGCTGGTGAGGCTGTCTTCAAGGCGATTTTCGGTTCTGACGATGATGAGGATGAGTAAAGTTCACCTATAGCTAACATGTGGAAGGTTTACCACACAAAGCGCCAAACAGTGAGATAAGACCATCAAGTGACACAAGATGCAGCGTGTTCACTTTAACCACTTGTTCACTTTAACCACTTGCATACCTAGGTAGCCATCGACCTGGCCTTCGCAGAAGGCTTTGTTGAGCGAAGACTCACAAATCCTAATATTGTCAGCGCTATTCACATATACACAAGCCTCTTCGGGTTTTCTACAACCTTTCTTTTCTCGCGTTCAAGCAAGATTCAATCGAGCCTATCTCATCTCTAACCCTTGCAAGCTCACCTGGATCACTACCACAAATTATTCTTAGCGTCAAAAGACATGGCCGACTCAGACTCTGACAAGGAGAGAAAGGTTCGCTCATTCGGCCTCGATAACTCGAAATTACACGACGATCCCCACCAATTCGTCGGGTTCTCACCTCGCTTTCGCCGCGAACTCACTGCACGTGCGAAGCCTCGTATCGAATCGTCTCTCACTGCCAACTCACCTCCCGGGCAACGCAACGCTGAAAGCAAAGACCGCCAATACAGCGACAATAATGCTCAGGCGGAGTCGAGCAAGGCCACAAACTCACTTTTCGTCATCAGCAACAGCCCTCCACCAGACAACGGGGACGGCGACCGAGAATGGGAAGATGAGCTCGCACAGGCTCTCTATGGCAACCTCTTTGGCAAGCCGAAACTGTCAAAGGCTATGAGGGAACGAGTTGAGAAAGCGAAGGCAACGAAGGCAGAGAATCGGAGGAAGAGGGCGGAAGAGGCGGGAATGGAGTGGTCGCATCCAGGTATTGAAAACAAAGCGTGGAGAAGGACTCGTGTGGGTGGGGATGGGAAGGCACGCAAGTCTAGTGCTGACGGAGATGCAAAGAGGAAGAAGAGGAATGGCGCCAACGGAGTGAGCTGGAGTAAGGGGCACAGCTTCGATGGAGTGACAAATCATGTGACGGTGAAAGCGGATCGAAAGAGGTACGGCATGTTTGCGGATGCCGCAAAGGAGAGGGGATTGAAGAGAGCCCCTGAGGGTGAGGCTGTAGGCGGTGGAAATGGCGGAGGGAACAACAAGAAGAGAAAAAGTAAGAGCACGGCAGACTCGACGAGCATAAAGCAAGCAAAAGATGCTGGAGATAACGGCGTGAACGCTGAAAAGTGAGTGATGCTATCCTCGCATGGAAGAACTATACTAAGATTAGACAAGACAAGAGTCCGAAGCCAAGCTTCTGAGACCTTCCGTGGATGAGGGACGTAGGAGAAACAGGTCCACGCCATTGCCTTCGTATTGCAAAAGAAACGACTCGGAAGAAGTACTTGATGATCATGGACACCCAGATTTATGGGACGGAGAAGAAGTGAAGATCAGACGCATTCAATCCAGCAGCCCCTCCGTTCTGATCCAGACTCTTAGGAAGATTTGATTGACTTCTGCCTACTATCACCTTCAGCGTGGTGGCATTGGTTTCTTCCTGTTGATTGATCCATTGCTTCTTAAGTGACATGAACTGGCTTGCTTTTGCTCTTAGAAGTAGATAACACCATCTATGAATGTTTATCAACATGATGCTACCAGGGTGTGAGACGGATCATTTTGTTTCGCTCTGGGGCTAATGCAGGTCAATCTCACTAGAATGAGCTCCTAAAATACAATTTTCTCCGATTGCACTCTACCCAAGCAATCAGCAGCGATATCTGCTTCTTCCGTCTGCTGCTAAAGTTAGACTTGTTCGTAATCAGACGAACTGGCAAAGCAGAAGTCAAGGCCTTGCTGCGTGTTGGCAGGATTTGTATGATTCGTTAATTCAGGTGGTCATCGGAAGATCTACAAATTGCCAAGGTCCCTTGATCCTTCTCCGGGCTTGGCGCAGCCCATTAAATTCAAGCAATCGCCCTGTCAATGTTTCCGTACACATGCCCAGACCTTGGCGTTCATTTCCGGTTCTTTCTATGACCTCTTTGATTCCAGCTAAATTTCTTTACAATACACGCTTGCTGTTTACCACAAGATACCCCCCTGTTCTGGCCTTCTTAGCTTTCTTTGATCCCTAATTCCTGTACTCGAGTTCTAACGTCTTATCACTTGTAAAGAGGCACGGTTCCTCGTCTCCGTCCTGCAATCGTGCGCTCAGAGCTTGTGCTAGAGAACCCAGTTGCCATGGCCTACAACGGTACCAATGGAACGCTACCAGAGCCAGACCCAAATAGTAGACCGGGCATGGGCACTGCTGCAAACGCAGCTGCTGGCCAGATCAAATCAGCTATTCAAACACACAGAGCGACCGACGGCACGCATCAACCATCGCTAAATGGTATGGACGGCGCCGCCAATGAACCGCAAAGCAACAGCTATCCGGATGAGCTGCAGGTCCTCTCTGGACCCCTTCTTAATTACAAACATACCAGCAATGCCACCTCGAATAGTCCCACATGGCACGGTTCAGTATTGATTGTCACCAAGTACGAACAGCCTAGACCTGAGCTATACTTGAGGGACATTGTACGGCCTGACGCAAATGGTATTCGCGGTGCTGGCAAGTCTCGAACGTTTGCTGGAGAAAGACTATACACAGACAAAGATAAGACATTTTGGAGACTTCGGATTAATGTCCCATTTCGAGAGCAGGAATCGGCGTGGGAGTACACAATACCAAACATGCAATTTTTGGAAGGGGATAGCGAAGAGAAGACGGCGACAAGGACATTTTATGTGCCATCAAGGAAGCAGTCCATGCGCATAATGTTTCATTCTTGTAATGGTTTCAGTGTTGGTACGGATATCCCCGCTTTTGGCGGAGGACCTGTGGTCTGGAACGATGTTCTACGACTTCATGCTGAGAAACCAATTCATGTTATGATTGGAGGTGGCGATCAAATATACAATGATGGCGTTCGCGTCGATGGTCCATTGCGAGCTTGGACTGATATCGGAAACCCGCACAAAAGGAGGAATTTCCCATTCAACGAGGATCTGCGCAGAGCATGTGATGATTACTACTTTAACAATTACGTGCGGTGGTACAATACTGAGCCATTTGCAACCGCCAACTGCCAGATTCCGCAAGTGAATATTTGGGACGATCACGACATCATTGACGGTTTTGGCTCGTATACTGACCACTTCATGCGATGTGCCGTATTTCGTGGCATTGGAGGTGTTGCACATAAATATTATATGCTATTCCAACACCATGTTCCGCCACCCAAAACCACATTCACCACAGATGCGCCTGGCGTTACCCATAATCCAGGAACGAATGGCGTTGCCGCAGATCCTCAGCAAGAGAAAGAGACCTATGTTATGACGGAGGCAGATGAGGATCCATCGTTTGTTTTTGGAGGACGTCCTGGGCCATATGTCGAGGAAAGGAGTAGATCAGTCTACTGCCAGCTGGGCGCACATATTGCTTTTCTTGGCATCGATGCCCGAACAGAGCGGACGCGTCACCAAATCAACTACACAGATACCTACGACAAGGTCTTTGCCCGGGTCGGTGCAGAACTGTCCGCCAACAAGAATCTCAAGCACTTCATCCTCTTACTCGGCGTGCCCATCGCGTATCCCCGTCTTCAATGGCTCGAAAACATCCTCCAGTCCCCTATCATCGGCCCTATTCGCTTCCTCAACAAGCGCTTCGGCGTCGCTGGCGGCTTCTTTAATCACTTCGACGGGAACGTCGATCTCTTAGACGACCTGGACGACCACTACACCGCGCATCAGCACAAGAAGGAGCGCCGCGACCTCGTCCACCGCCTCCAGACCCTCGCGCACGAGCACAGCGTGCGAATCTCCATCCTCGGCGGCGATGTCCACCTCGCCGCGCTCGGCCGCTTCTACAGCAAACCAGGCCTCGCCATCCCCGCCGAGCACGATTTCCGCTACATGCCGAACCTCGTCTCCAGCGCCATCACCAACAAGCCACCGCCTCAAGCAGTCGCGAACTTGCTCGCGCGCCGCAACAAGGTCCACCACTTGGACGAAAGCACGGATGAGACGCTCATGTACTTCTTCGACCGCGATCCAGGCGATGGTGAGGTGGGCGTGTCGCGCAAGACGGCTGACGCGAATCACTGCACGATGCCGAGCCGGAACTATGCTATTATTGATGAGAGCCATAGATTTGACGCCGAGGAGGAGGAGGGGGAGGAGGATGAAGCGGCGGAGGAGGATGGCGCAGGGGTTGATGGCATGGCGGACGGCGCGACGGTGGAGGGAGTGAATGGCAACGGGACAAAGAATCACAACCCGCGCACAGCGCTGCATGCCGGTGAGGAGAATGCGGGGACGCAACATCCTGCCGCAAGTGGTTTGAAGAGGACGCGGCTTGGGGGAAGGTATGGGTTGGATGTGACCATCAGAGTTGAGGTGAAGAGCAATGATCCGAGCGGGCGGACTGAGGGATATGGCATGACTATCCCGGGTCTGGAGGTCCAGAGCTCATAGGTAATCATTTTGCTACGGCTGAATGCTGGAGGGGATGGGACTTTACCTGTGTTATTATGTTTTCCTCGACACCTCCATGCTTCATTACTTCATCTAGCTATTCTTTGTATACTTAATATTGGAACCATGGGACTCTCAAAGTCAAGTTTCTCAAGCTATATCTATTGTTCTCTCTGTACGCTAGTTTTACACTCACCTTTCCGTGATATGATTTTCCCTAGGCAATTACCTCTTCTACTAAGATGTATGCCGTGCACCGCCACATGTCAATGACGTACGGGGGCTACCTTAGTATCAAACGCCACATATTTCCATCATAGACGATACTTCGTCTCATTTCCAAGCTCTTAAATACAACCATCGAGAATTTTGATTGGAAAAAATTGCACACGAACTATTCGTGCAGACCTCAACATTCTTACCAAGATCAGATTCCGTCCCGAATACGCTACTTGCACAATCACCAAGCATGCCCCTCCCCCTCCAGACCACCGGCCCCACTGAAGAAAAGCCCGCCGGTCCCGACATCTCTCCTCCGGCCTCCTCCACTACCACTAGCTCGCTCGGCGGAGCGGAAGTTCCGGGAGGTAGCAGCGTGAAGGGAGACGCGGAGAAGGCGGCGGAGAAATTATTCGAGGAGCGGATGGAGGAGGAGTACGCGAAGAGGGAGGGAGGCGCTTAAGATGGAGGGGACGGGAATACGAGAGTGTCTTGATGAAGGGATGAAAAGATGGGATGAGACGAATAGTGGGGTTGTACGCTGTACGAGCGGTGCCATATGGAGGTCGGCGAGGAAATGGTACATGATGGACGAAGCTTCCCAGAGGAGGATCTGACGCAGATTTAAATGCATCTCAGGATTCGACCTCGTAGCGGTTGCAATTTTCCGTAGTAATCATGTTGGCATTGAGGTCTTGATTTTGGTAAATACTGCTACTTGTTCTATAGCTCCTGTGGCGCGCAATTTATGCAAGCTGTATTGGCATGCGCCACAATTATCAACAACACGCGCTTAGCTTTTCTTCTACATTGAAGTTGGGACACCGTTGTGTCAACATATCCCAATCCCACCTCTGAGTGGTTTTGTTCG
Source organism: Bathelium albidoporum (assembly GCA_021031095.1). Lineage (NCBI taxonomy): Eukaryota > Fungi > Ascomycota > Dothideomycetes > Trypetheliales > Trypetheliaceae > Bathelium > Bathelium albidoporum. The sequence goes on along the minus strand of JAGFVP010000328.1, from coordinate 8,985 downwards.
CTCGCCTATTGACTCGCTGAGTACACTTGCGCTACTCTCCCTTCTACAAGCCAGGCTTGAAATCAGACTCCCCAGACTCAGACAAGCTCTTCCAACCTATCACTCACGCTTCGCACCATGGCGCTCAATGCCTACATAAACAGTGCGCTCCCCTCTCTCCGATACTTCCATCTTGCTCCTTCTCCTCGTGATCGCGCACGTACTAACACCACCATCTCCCAGAAAAAGTCCTCATCCTCACCACCGACGGCCGCACTCTAACTGGCTCCCTTGTCTCCTGCGACCAAGTCACCAACATCGTCCTGCGCGACACTATCGAGCGCATCATCCGCCCTCCACAGGACCCAGAGCCTAGCGGCGAGGCGCATCACGGTCTGTACCTGATCCGGGGCGAGAATGTCGTTGTATGCGGACTGGTGGATGAGGAGCTGGATACGAGCATTGACTGGAGCAAGGTGAAGGGGAGTGTTATTGGGGGCACGAAGCATGTGTGAGCGTGACGAGGGCCTACTGTGTGTCTATCAAAACAGTTTGGCCTACTAGAGATTGGAGGTAGGGACCGGACGTCTTGTAGTGGAGGAAAGAAAAGGATGTTTGCAATTCTACGGTAGCGGACGCCGAAGGCTACCTAAGTGCCAGGAATTGTTTCGCGGTCCTTAGATGACGAGCCAAGACGATTGAAAAGCAGCAGGAGAAACGTTGCCAAAAGATCCATGGCAATGAGTGCGATTCCCTCTGGCGTCGCTCGACGATTATGAAATCGACGGGCATCAGTAGCTGCACGAGGGGTTACATAGTGTCTCCACGGCATGGACCTCGACGTGCGGTAGATGCGGGGACCTGCGCCAATGCCCTACGCAAAAGGTGGCTTAAGATTTGAATTGAATGTACTCATATAGAAACTTTGTATGACCCATCTATACCATCTATCTTCCCTTTCAGTGGTGTGGTCTTCTTGCTGAGCAAGTCTAAGCAGTTACAGAAAAAATCCGGACAGAACCAGTTCAAGGGCGCAAAGGCGTTAAATCTCCTTGACAAAGCCCACCTCGACCAACTTGTCCACTGGCACCCGCAAACTGGAAACTTTGGCCCTTGTGATCTCCCTTAGTCCGACAAACACACCAAGCACTGAACGCTTGAAGAAATTATTGCTGGGCATGATTCGCAACTGTTCCTTGCCCACCATGTACACGACCTGGGTCGAATAGGCCGAATCCAGCGCCGCCAGGCGACGCGCGATTTGCGCATCTATAGTTGCTTGGGAAGGGCTTAGCGTAGCTCGAATGACATCCGAGCCTGATCCCTTGACGGCAATCGTCTCAGCATGCTCTGCTGGCGAGCTGATATTTGCTGGCGACGAATCTGACCTGGGCGACGACGAAGCGCTAACTTTGGCGCCCGCGCGGATGACGGCCTTCCGAAGCTCCTGGTAGATCAAGCGGCCTAGATCCGGAGTAACGACGTGGTCGTTATAGCCGTGGCGAACGATCAGGCGATAACAGTTGGACAGCGACGTGCCGGTGACGGAGATGCGTTCGTCTGCGGAAACGTGCGGGACTGAAAGCGCGCGCATGTGGAGGAAGACGACGACCTCGTGATGGGCTTCGAACTTCTGTAGGAAATGTTCGTAGACTGAAGGCACCATGTCTCCCGCCTTGTCAAAGAAGATGCCCAAGCCCTTGATTGTTGACAGATCTCCGCCACCAAAAGATTGGTTGAGGTATATCTTGTCATCTTCACCCTTGACAACGAGGTAGTCGAGACGATAGCGATTCCTACTCTCGGCGCTCCATTGAGATTCTTTGCCATATCGCCAGAGAATAAAGACTGAGGCCAGAATTACAGCAAGAAGTAAAGTGAACCAAGCACCTTCTGGAACTTTGGTCAGTGCCGCCGTTAGATACAGACCGTCGAAAGTAACGATTGGCAACCAGACGGCAAAGACGAGAAGTGGGTTCAACCGCCAGACTATGAGTGCCACTAAGAGAATCATACTAAATGAACGTCAGCGCAAAGATGATCATAAGCGGTCTGGGTGGAGTTGTCGTACTTTGTAGTGATAAAGGTCACGAGAATGACACAAACGCCATAAGCGTGCCCAAGCTTCGTTGTATTGCTGTACACAGCAGTCACAATCACAGTTCCAATCATCATGAGCCAATTTGCAATCGGAATATACATCTGGCCGTGGAACTTGTCGCTGGTATAGGTTATCTTAATTTGAGGGAAGTAGCTCGAATGCATGACCTGTGAAAGCAGTTGGAAGGTGCTGGTTATCAGAGCTTGACTAGCGACAACGGCGGCCAAGATAGATATGACCAGTGACGGATAAAACATGCCAGGGGGCACCGTATTGAAGAATGGGTTGGCGTAGGCCGCTGGATTAACTGCAATGTAAGCAGCTTGTCCAATGTAGGCGAGAAGGAGGCATGGGAATGCAAAGCAAAGCCATGATAACTGGACAGCCCTGGGTGATTTGTTAGAAGACATTCGCATAGACGTACGTGCATAGCTTACCGTCTACTGAAAGCGCCGAGATCTATGATACAATCAGTACACGTAGCCCACTAGTATTACTATTGGTCCATACCTGCAAACAGTGCTTCCACGCCAGTAAAAGCTAGCAGAATTCCTCCAAGGTTCTTCCAGCCTTCAGTCTTATTTCGGACAAACCAAAGCCCAGCGAAGTACGGAGAGAAAGCCTTGAGGACGCTAGCATCATACTTGACGAGGTTCTGTAGAGCGAATTCAGCATGTTTTCAAGATATCTGAAGCGAGATAGTGATTGCAGAGTCATTGACTTACGTAAATACCAAAGGACAGATTGAACACTAACCAGATGATGACAATGGGCGCAAAAACACTGGCAATTTTGTGAAGCCCCAGAGGTTGAACGAGGAACAACACAATCAGGATAGCGCAGGAAGCACCAATGATAGTACCTGTCGAAATGTCCGGCTTCACAACTTCGAGACCTGGCAAAGTAATGAGCTTCTACCGAAGGCAGTTTGTGTGCAACGCAGTATTTACCCTGGATAGCACCGAGTACTGATTGTGCCGGTGTGAGAATACCATCAGCCATGATCAGGCTCACGCCAAAGACTGCTAAAGCTTTGAGCATGCCGCGGGCAAAGCGACTTGTTTCGAGCCATGTTCGGATTGAACGATTGCTTGGCTCCAGGTCCGTGGTCTTGTATCGCTCAAGTCTTACGGTGTTGCTGCTTTTCGGATCTCGTTCCGCAATATTGCACTATAGTCGTCGTCAACTAAATGCAGTCATTCAAGATAGACATCGATGTGCTACATACGTAACGTGAGAGAAGGTTGTAAACCGCGAAAGTTCCGCCCTCGCCTTCGTCATCGGCCCTCAACACAATGAGAACGTATTTGACCGTTACGATTAAGGTGAGGGTCCAAATGATGAGAGAGAGGGCTCCCAAAAGATCGTCGTAACTTGGGTTTGAGGAAAAGGTCGACGAATAGACATAGAGCGGGCTTGTGCCAATGTCGCCGTAGATGACGCCAGTCGATTGGTATGCGAGCCTGGGACGGTACTCAGCCTTGTTACATGCGGAATAACAAAGAGGCTAAGCACACCATGCCAAAGTCCAGCCATGGAACACCTTGGTGATGTTAGCGAGAGTCGCGCAAGATGAAACAGGAAAGGCAAATATCAGACCTGTTTCTGCTTGAAGTCGCGGTCTTCAACGGCAGGAAGCTCGTCTTCAAGAACATTGTCGACTTCTTTTTCGTCGATAGACTTGGGTCCTTGCTGACCTTGGCTCCTACTTCTAGACTTGGAGACACCTGATGGGGCTACCGAGTTTTCGAAGCGAACACGGTCATTTTCATCAGCCATGTCTTGAATTGTTGGTTGGGCACCTGAGAAGAACGAAGCAAGGGAGAGAGTTTGAGCAAGGGAGGCAATAACAAAGAAGCAAGGGATATATTGCGCCCAGAACAATGCGGCCTTCTCACCAGTGCCTGAGCGAGTTCGGTTATGTCAGGCAGGACTTGTTGGCACAAAAGCTCGCCTGAGAGCGCGTGATTGAAGAAGGTTCGCTCTTGTATACTTTTGCAAGAGCGGCAGAGCCAGATTCTATACGGAGACTAGAATCGCCTCCGGTCTGTGATACTAACATGACGGCCCACCTCGAGCACAATTTGACGCCACTCGCCAACGGCAATCTTACAACCATCGAGTCCGGATTGGAGAGCAGGGCGAGCATGAGGCTCCACTGCGGCGCAATGGCTGAGCAGCTATCACCGCTGTTGGTTCCCATGAAAGAAAATGCCTCATACAACGAGCTGCATGCATTGCGCCGGGAGATTTACCGATAAGGTGGACCCTGAGCATTTGATTGCGATACGACCTTCCCTTGTTTTAGATGATCTTCCTGCACGTGCTGTAAACATGTTTCAGCTGAAGGTCCTGCTGCTCGTGGCCTTACGCCTTTCCTCGGTGTATGGGTGTAGTGTGTCTCCAATGCCTCGTCTCGGAGTACTCAAAGTGGCGGGTGATACAGGCGCCTACACGAGCATCTGCGCCTCGCCTGTATCCGAAGAGAATCAATCCGGTTGGTTCGGTAGGATCAAAACGGAGGTCTAGCAGGCTGATCGGGGTAATCTTGGCGTGAGGATCCAACATAAAAAAGTTGTGCTTAATTTCATAAAAGCAATAATTCACCATCCACAACAAGGCGTGATCCTCCAACGAACAAAGCGCAGGCGAAAAGGGAGCGATCTGGCCAAGAATGGACCGCATCTTCTATGTTTGCGGCTTACAAGCAGACATTCATTCACCCCGGACGACGTTATTAATAAGTTGCTGCAAGAAATAGGGATAAACTCGCTTCGTGGAACGTATGCACGACATCCGCCAGCTCCGTGCAAAAAGATTAATAAGGATGACAAGGCTCTCTCGACACTTTAGACCGCTCCTCATCACCAGGCCATCCTGCCCTTCGCCAAAATTCTCCGCAATTGCTGTTGTTAACGAGCGCGGTCAATCCTGATTGGGACTAGGTGTTTGCTGGCCCGCCAATTACCCCTCAAAATTCGCGTTGGACCCAGCGACCCAAGAGCCACTAGATTACTGTCGCCTGACAGTAATCTCAATCATACTGGGTAGAGTCGGGGGGAGGAGAGATTATCGGGCATTTATATCATTGAACGTCCGGTCGGTGTCTCCGTGGATTGTGCTGGGAATGAAAAGCTCCCAGCCAGGCCTCCAGTGACGTTTTGGCCAGCTTTCCACTCTTCGTTTACGCGCTGGCATATCCACCAAACCGTCTCCACTCTATTCTAGTTCAACGCGTCAGCATGCTTTCTCAACGACGAATGAGAGGCATTGTTGTTATCATTGTTGTATCGATACTTATGGTCATTTACATAACCACTGCTGCACAATCGACACGAACTTCCGAGTTCTACACCAAGACTGTTGCTGCCCTAGACCTCAAAGCCAAGGCAGCCAAACAAGAGGCAGCAGACACTGAGCTCAAACAGCGAATAGCGGACAGAGAGAAGATTGCTCAAGTCAACACTGAGCCAGACGAAAGATCATCTGTCGAACCCGATACCTCGCGCGTCGTCAATGGAGATCGGCGATCTGAACAGAAGCCCATCATGGCTCCGAAGAAGAGTGAGGAAGTCGGTGACAGCGAGAAAAGTGTGGCTGGGCGAAAGATGATGAAGGATGACAAGTACATGGACGACGGGGTCGCAACGGTCGGAAATACCGAAAAAGGCCCAGCCAGTAACGTGAAAGATGAGACGGAGGAGGAGCATGCTGTGGAGGTGGAATTAAACAGCATTCTCAAGCGAAGCCCGAGTAAGTCATTCTGCCTCCTAGTGTCGGCTGGCTTTGCTCGTCTAATATGGCCACAGTCATTATCTTCTCTAAGACATATTGTCCCTTTTCGAAAAAAGCCAAACAGATCCTCGTGGAGAAATACAACATCGTCCCAGCTCCATATGTTGTCGAGCTTGACGAACATCCGCTCGGTCCTTTACTTCAAACCGCTCTGGGCAAAATGACAGGTCGGAAGACGGTTCCTAATGTTTTAATCAACGGCAAGAGCATTGGCGGTGGCGACGATGTTGCTGCGCTCGATGATGAGAAGGAGTCCATTCTGGAAACAGTCAAGAGCATGGGTGGAAAGAGGATAATGACAGCGGAGCTGAGAACGGAAGAATCGAGCCCGCGGATGAGGAATAAGAAGAGATCACGGTATTGAATGCGTGGATTTCTGCGGGATTTGATCTGCTGGTTTTTGCTCCACTTCAAGCATGCGATGTGCAAGAGACGACCACAACCCATGACATACACTTAATATCTACTTGGTGCATTGGAATTGGGGAATTCTGCTGGGCATTGAGGCGCTGGAGGAAACCATTGTGAGCCCGGCTAATTATATAGTAATGCACGTCAAGCCATAGCCCACGAAGCTCGGAGAACTTCTTTGGGACGAAGAACATTAGAAATGAGACTGTAAATGCAAGGCTTGTTTCGTGCTGAAGTGCCGTCACGGCAACGAATAAACGCGGTCGCATACTTTATGGTAACTGAACCTTGGTAGCTCATCTGACCATGGCTATTGCTTACGGCCATTGTTGCAACATCTACTTGCAGTTTTGGAGCTTGCTACATGCATGTAACTTTAGCAAGGCATGATCAGTTGCAACAAAGCCTTCAAAAACTACTTGGGTATCTGGTTCCTATCTTGGCTGATCAGTTTCAGTATCAAAATCCAATTTCCGCGCCGCTATCTAATAATGCGGTGAATTGGCCAAGTCTCGAGTGAACCGGTATATGTTCCAGCTTACTCTTTAACTAGATCAGCTCCGTAATTGTTTGCTCGCCGCTCTAAACCTGTTGAATTTCTGACATCAAAGTACAAGTCGACCTACTTTTCCTACCGTTAGTGGTACCCTAAAGCGCTCGTCCCTACCAGTTTTTAACAGGTTTAGCTCAAACACAGGAGAGAAAAGTCATAGCAAGAATGACAACGAAGCCTACCAAACTTTCTGTCCACTGTGCGTAGCATAATGTTTTTTGCTGGAATGGAGTTCGCGAAAAGCCCTCTGATCTTTCTCTTCCTGCGGATGCCGTTGCTCCTGTCACTCCCGGCAGCAAATCCGCCATGAATCCACACCTCAAAGCTGTAACTGTCAACCGCCGTGAGCCAGAGTAGCTTGTGAGCGGCGAGAAGAAGGATGTCCTACTGGTGATGCATTCGTACGACGGTCTGGCTGGCGGAGGCGCTGATGATTGTCTCGAGAAAGAATGGAGGAAGGAAAGGGAGAGTAAGGCGACGTCATCTCCGCACTGTTCATCCCCGTATTTCTGGCGAATAAGGGCCAGAGCTTGATCAGGTAGTTTCCGGAGAAATTACCTTACCTGAGCGTAGATATAAGTCACTATGGCGAGCAACACCCTGTGGCACATCAATGGCGGTCTCTTACAAATGAAGGGGTTGTCCGCCGACTCTTTGCAGCCTAACAAAGCGTCCTGCCTCCTTGTTGACGGCTTTCGCAGAATCTTCTACAACGACCTGCCAGAGAGAGCCTCGGGGCCGTTTGTTAGTAAAATGCGCTCTTAGCCCATGTCCACTTTGGTTCTCAAGTCAAATAAACTTGCCGGAGTAGCGGCATGTTCCCCAGGAAGGTAGGACCTACATTTCCTGTGAGAGTGACCAGGGTGTCTATCCATTTTCACAGGAGGGGATGCTAATGAATCGTGAAGCTGATGTTGGGAAACCATGGATCATTGTCAGGGTGGATGCCAGTGTCTGGTCCAGTCAGCCCAAAAGGGTCGTTAAGGTTATTGAGCACTGTGCTTTACAGTGAGCGCTGGAAGTGTTTTCGAAGCCGAATCCGTTCTCTGTCTGAAGGGCTTTGACGGGAGCATGCTCATACAAGACGACCAGAGCGGCGGTATATTTTCCTAAGGCAGCAAACTAGACTGTGAAAAGACCAAACTCATGTATATGATAGACAAGGTGACAGAACTAAGTTCGTGCGTCTGATTGAAATCTCTTGCTGTGGTATGCTTTAAATAGTGGTTGAAAGGCGACTTAGCAAGGCAACAACATAAGAATGAAGAACCACTCAGGCATTTGCGAAGAAAACATAGTTTTGAGGTACCTCTTACCATGGCTTCGGCTGTACAAGACTAAATTTTTGTCTTGGAGGCTATAGTAGCTCGGGGAAAGGGCGACATCACGTAGTTCTAAGGGGAGAAATTCTCTCTTACATATCTCAGAAACTCAGAGTCCACAGGCCGCTGGTCACTCACCTGGTCATGGCCCTACTTCGCGCGAGTACGGCGCTATTGAAGCTTTTTACATCCACCGAGAAGTTAGTATAGAACGAAACTTCATCAAACTCCAAATTTTTGAGAATCTGTTACGGTCGGAGTGAGCATGGGCACAGTCACGTGACAGCCCACCTACTTCTCTTAGGTAGTCAACAATTCACTTCAGCGTTCATGTCCACTTGTGTTCTCTGTTCCCCGCTTCCTACAACTTGGCGAACATGTCCCACCCTAAACACCTCTTTGGGCACCTTTCTTGGGCACCTCAATAAGCACCTCAGCAAGCATCTGAGCAGGCACAATAACAAGTAAAACAACAAGCAGCACGTCAGGCAAAGCAATATGCACAACAAGAGACACAACAGCAAGTCTTGGGACGTGCCCAGCAACAGGCCTGGTAACAGGCCAGACAGTTTGCTTGGCAATGAGTTTAGTTGTAAGCCTAAGAACAGAGCTGGTAACAGGTCTAGGAATAGGCCGAGGAATAGGCCCAGCAGCAGGTTAGCAGAGGGCAGCGCAGCAACGCTATAGGCTGTTCACCAGTGTGCAATTCAACAAGCAGCTTGTACGCGCTGATTCAGTCTAGAAAATGATTCCAAACAATCTTAGACAGAGTAATGGGGAGTGTGATAGTGGGCGTTGAAGGAGGGGGAGGGGGGAGAAGAGGG